>JAQFZY010000827.1:0-20961 GCA_034696285.1 Hypogastrura burkilli | reverse complement strand
AGCGTACGTTGAGAAATGCGACCTGTAGGTTGCGGATGGTGCAAAATCGGCTGTAATTTTATAATAGTTAGACTATGTGCAGTAGACTACCACTAGTTAGTACTACACATTGCACTATGTGCCCAGTTGTGACTATGCCGTTCAGTTCTCGGGGTCCATGACTGCAACATTTTTTTTCAGTATGATGCAGTGTCGGTGTACGAGGGTCATAAATGTCCGATGTAGTACTAATGCTTAGTACTATCGTATCCACCAACATAACCCTCAATTTGTTTCCATATAAGCAAAAAAAAATTCTGCTTTACCCACTTTTGACGATTTTCTGGGTATCTTACGCATGCGCAATGGACCCAACCAAGTGTGTTCTAGGATCATAGGGTAGGATCTAGTATAATGTACGATACATTTTAGGTGGGATGACCAGTGGGACCAAAATCGAACATTTTTTGCTAAATCCAGTAAGGTCCTTTGGCAAATGCGACTTAAATCCAGCCCGACCAAACTGAAAACGTACCTAACCGCATGACGTAATTTCAGGTTCCTGAGAGGACGTAATTAGGTCCCCGTGATAGGGATTTTGACGGGGACCTTGGACTTTCAAATGTACGTATGTAGTAGGTAGCTGTTAATTGTCTTGTACCCGTATGATGACGTAGTATATAACATATGGGTGATTCTTTCTCTAGGCAGACAGAAAACCCCGGCCAAAATCGGAGAGATTTAAGGGCTCTGAGACTGAAGGAAAATAGCGTGGAATATTCGGTGGACTTCACACCACGAGCCACCTCTACATAAAATAGGGCCGGGCTGCTCCGAGTGAGAGCATGAACCCTGAAAGTATCCCTTCCTCCTCCTCCCGCTAACTAGCATTAGCCCTTAGATGGGAAGTGGATGGGGTGGATTTTAGTGATAATCGGATTTTAGGACATCTTTGAATGTACATTTTAGAGACTTCTACACAAATATCGGTCACTTTTCCTGCAGAAAGGTATTGTACATACGATACACAACCAATTTCATCAAAAAAAGCTGATATTTGTGTAGAACCCACGAAAAAGCCACCACAAACACGCAAGGGTTCCCTCTACTTGGCTGGCCTACGCCAGCTCCCTTTTCCTCCTCTCTCATCTGGTTTTTTGATTTTTTCTCTAAAGGGCACTGTCTGCTTTGAGAAAGAATCACCCATATACTATAGTATTAATGACTATAATCGAGATAGCAGTGGAAAACTCTATCCCTTAATAACACTTATGTAACGTACTTTAAGTATGTCACGCTAAGTTTCAACCTCATCCCCGTATCTGTTACGCGTATGTCAAACTAAGTTCCAGTCCCCTCCCCTTCTCTGTCACGCTATAAGCAAAATTGCGTTGAATTGTGACACCACAATTCTATCAAATATAGGCATAGAAATACAGTTAGTGGAATGTTACCCATAATTTCACCTTTTGAGTGTCGTATTGGAAGTATGATTCTCAAGTATTGTCTGAATGTCGTATAAAAAGTCCGAAAATAGACCAAAAAGGTCAAATGAAAAAAAACCGTCACCGAAAATCTCGGAAGTCGGAATATGAGGGGTGATCAGTTGTGTATGTATGTATGTTTTATGGAGTGGGGTTGACTCAAGCCGATGAGCTATCTCATTTCACGAGATTGGGGTGCTATTTCTGAAACTCTCCAGGAACGCGTTATCTCTCAAAACCCTATACCCACCCTTGTCGACAACTTTATATCTGACCAAGTACTCTAGGTTTCGACCACTCGAAAATAAAAGTTGGTTTATGGGTCGGCAAATCAAGTTGATATTTGGGTACTTATTTAGTATAGGTTGGACGTTTAAAATCCAGATTTACAGGTTTCCAGGTTCCCGCCCTGGCACAGTGCGGTGGATGGGCTTCAAAAAGCTCAAAATTATTTGAGGACGGATTCCTGACTGTTTTTTAACGATGAATCCGAATGTGAACGTCGTTTTCCGGAAAAATGTCCCGTTGACCCTGAAAAACCGAAAACCCCGAATTTCGGTTATAGCTAAAAACGTTTATTTTTTACTGATTTGTACTTATAACGATAAATAGTTTGAAGGAAAAAACATGATTAAAGATTGACCCGGGTCATTTGTAACCTCCGAAAATTCGGATATTCATATAAGTTAACCCTTTAAAAATAAACGCACACCGGATTCAGAATCAGCGTTCTTGATTATGCTAGAATTGATATAAAACATGTCAAATTTAGACGCTTTCAGTTTTGACCCCGATGACCTTTGAGGGGTCACCAATGTAATTCCGTAAGAGTCCGCGCTAATTTCTCGTATATATATGATTAGAACCTAGTTAATGTGTAAAATAAATATAACATATATCATCCATGGTCTGTAGTTCGGACGACACAAGCGTCCAAAGTTTGGCAAATAATTCCAGCTCAATCCGCCTCAAAATAAGTAAAGGTTTTGGATGCGAGTACATTAGTACGCAATATTGATACTTAAAATCGAATTCTCAAGTTAGCTCGAACCGAAATAACCGCTGCAAAGTCACAATTCAACAAATTCGAATAGAAGCACATACAAAAAAACTTCACGCTATGGGCACACTGTAAGACTTGAATTCAAAAATTCTTCAAAATATGTTTCTCTTAAATTCGGAGAGGAACTGAGTTAACTCGATATATGGACTTTAAACTAGCAGCCGATATCGGGATTAGCTCCTTATATGTGATGGCCAATAGGGTCCGTAGGTGTTACCCTTACCCTGATGATGGTAATGGAAGGTCGAAACCCTTTAGCAATTACGTAGTGTAATTGCATCCAAATACTTTACTTTTCTCTAGACGGATATCCCCCCATTTTCTCTGGAATTATTTGTCAAACTTTGGACGCTTGTGTCGTCCGAACTACAGACCTATGATGATATCTGCTATATTTATTTTGTATAGTAACTAGGTTCTAATCAGATACAGTCGAGAAATTAGCGCGGACTCTTGCGGAATTACATTGGTGACCCCTTAAAGGTCATCGGGGTCAAAACTGAATGCGTCTAAATTTGACATGTTTTATATCAATTCTAGCATAATCAAGGACGCTGATTCTGAATCCGGTGTCCGTATTTTTTTAAAACGTAAACTTATATAAAAATCCGAATTTTCTGAGGTCAAAAATGACCCGGGTCAATCTTTAATCATGTTTTTTCCTTCAAACTAATTATCGTTACAAGGAAATATCAGTAAAAATAACGTTTTCAGCTAGAACCGAAATTCGGGTTTTTCGGTTTTACCAGGTCAACGGGACATTTTTTCGAAAAATGACGTTCACATTCGGATTCAGCGTTTAAAAATAATCAGGAATCCGTCCTCAAATATATTTGAGCTTTTTGAAGCCCATCCGCCGCACTGTGCCTGGGCGGGGATGGGCCTCCAAAGTGCAACATTTGATGATTTCGGGTACGCATACACCAAATTTTAAAAAATCCATTAATGTACCAATCATAATGAAAATTTACATGAATAATCTTAAGTACATTATCTCGGGAGGTATTTAACCGTTTTTCGAAAAAATGATTACTTCATTTTCTAAAAAAGGGTCCAAATTTGGAAAAAGAATACTTTAGCAAACGTGCTATTATGATACATCAATTTAATCAGGATGCCCTTGGGAGTATTATATGCATAAAATAATGTCGGTATGAATGAATGGGTTCTAATCTATAATGGGGATCGGGGACAACTAGGTCAGGGGTCGCTCCAGGTTCCTAAACGCCATCTGTTTCTGTCTGTTTCTTAAATCTTACCTGCAGCTTCTAGCATAACAGTTCGTAGGCACTTTGTTTCTGTGACATGGTTTGCTAACATCACACCATTTGTAGAGTTACGTAATGGGTTTATTTATTAAAAATATTTGTACTAATTAGTTCCAAATGTAGAGCCAAACCCGCTAAGCGGCGGAGCCGCGTGCGCAAGTATAAGACACGAGCCGAAGGCGAGGTCGTCACTTGTATGTATATATTTTAAATACACAACATGTGTATTTAAAATATATAAAAAAAAATGCACTACAAAAAAGTGCAAGATTGGATTCTTGGTACTCGGCACAGCATTAATTTTCAGATTGGCTTACATATTTATGAACGGTAAATTCCAATGGACAATGTCACTGCCGTGTCACAAGTAAAACCAGACTGACGCAATGCCTGGAGCTGCTCTCTACTCCATACTTTTTTCTTCAACAGTTCAATTACTTGGCTACAATTAACATATTGCCTATCTTTCTACCTTTTCTTACTTAATATTATCTTATCCAGCTTCAAATTCAAGTAAATAGGCTTTTCGATCAACTGTACATTCGGTAAAAAACCATCGATAAAAAAGTCATCGATAAAAGAAATTCGATGAAATTTCCGGGGACCAAACAATGAATTATTTCATCAGTTGACTCTTTTATATATGATCAAAACATTCTAAAACCTCCTTGTACAACATTTAAGTAATGCATACAGTTTAATGGTTTTAAAATCAGGAGCAGTCGATGGCTTAGTGTGTTGAACTTTGAACTATAATCTTACTCTAGCCTTGGCATGAGAACAGTGTGTATTCGAGACATCAAATCCCTGCTCATTCCGATATAAGTATCCAAATGTGGTTTTATCCTTGAACTGCATGTCTTTGCCTCTAACCGCCGGTACTAAAAAATAGTCCGTATATACGTTATTAGACTGAATTGCTCCTAGCCGCTATACTAGTATATGACATGAAAAGCGATAAGGTTTTCCACTGTGAAGATATGCAAATGCAGGATACTAACCATCTTATCACTTTGGAGCCGATATCGAGGGATTGACTGACCAGATCTCTAGAGGCTTGACCTTGAGGGGCACACGGCACATGGTGGAGATCCAGGTGTCTGGTTCTATATGTGATAGGGCGTCCCTAGTTAACGTTAGCGTTGGTTGGTCTTTTGCAATTGATTGGTCGTAAGACGTCAAAGAAACCAGCCATTTTACCTTTTTTTTTTACCTTAATGGTTTTAAAATATCAACATCGGCTTCACTGCTCGAATGGCTTAAGCAGTAGTTTTAGGTGTAGATGGCTTATAAAGTTGAATATCTCATTGACTGTTCTACTTACTGAAGTATTGCATACAGGTGTATGGTTTAAAAAATCAAAATCGGTTTCACTCTTCGAATCGCTTAAGCAGTTCTTTTAGGTGTATATGGCTTATAAAGTTGAATATCTCATTAACTGTTCTATTCATTTAAGTATTGCCTACAGGTTTATTGGTTTAAAAAAAATCAACATCGGTTTCTCTGCTCGAATGTGTTAAGCAGTGCATGCAGGTGTATGGCTTATAAAGTCGAATACCTCATTAACTGTTCTACCAACTTAAGTATTGCATACTGGTTTATGGTTTTTTAAAATCAACATCGGTTTCTCTACTCGAATGTATCAAGCAGTACATACATGGCTTATAACATTGAATATCTCATTAACTGTTCTACTCATTTAAGTATTTTACACCAGCGTTTGGTTTTAAAAAATCAACATCGGTTTCTCTGCTCGAATGCGTTAAGCAGTTTATACTGGTGTATGGCTAATAAAGTAGAAAATCTCATTAACTGTTCTTCTGATTTAAGTATTGCGTACAGGTGGATGTTTAAAAAAAATCGAAATCGGTTTCTCTGCTCAAATGGCTTAAGCAGTTTCTTTAGGTGTATATGGCTTATAAAGTTAAATATCTCATTAACTGTTCTATTCATTTAAGTATTGCATACAGGTTTATGGTTTAAAAAAATCAACATCGGTTTCTCTGCTGCTGTTCTAATGTATTTAAGCATTCCCTACAGGTGCATTATTTGAAACATTTAATATCGAGTTCTCTGTTTGAGTCATTTAAACATCACATCATTATACGTTTTAGGATATCGGTTTCGTTAGTACGGTTTCTATTAGTTTGTACTGTTTATTTTTCAGAAATTCTGTGGACATACTCTAGGAAGAAGTTTCTCGGTTGGAATCTTCTGTAGGGCGAAACAGGTAATAATTAAAGCTAAATGATGAAGCGTAGAGCACAGGTACGTAGTAATTATGTCTTTAGTTGTTAAGGGCTTTTGACTTTTTTCAGGGGTTACGAGAATTGAAGATTGTATATTAAACTAATCTTTCTTTGACAAGCCACAAGCACCCACACTAACGCGGATTCAGTAACGACATTTTCAACGGTGTCTAGTGTTTAGCGTACACGCACTTCATAATGTCCTAGAAATAACCGGGGGCTGGGGTAGGCTGACCATTTCAAAAATCTACATGGGGATTCATTTACTTTCCTTATATGAGCTCAAATAAGGAATATGCGCGTTGTCCCCATTGTGACGTGACACGCATAAGTCGGAACAACACTAACAAGTTATCGTAGTGTCGGACATTCGCGGATGGCTATTTTCGACTTATATTTACTTAAAATCGAAGTCGGAAAAAATGCCAAATCTTTCGGTCGAGATTTCATGGTCGTGCTTACTAGAATTTGTTAGCCGGAACTGCTACCTTTCTGAAAATACCGCGAAACTTAGTAGTAGGTAATTTAAATTCCATAAAAATCTACACCAGCGTATGAAAATATTGAAATCGATATGTGTGTTCATACGGGTGTCGAAACGATAAAATGTTTATACCTATTCCGTCGAACACCGAATTGAAAATGAAACCGTAATCATGTAGTACACAAAAATATTATCGATGGCACATAGTTGCTTAAAAACGTGTATAAAAGAACAATGCCACATTTGCGCTAGGCGCGATGACTTTTCAAAGGACATTACCGATTAAGGTTTTCGATTCATTTATTGATTTTTGGTCTCTTTGACTATCCGACATAAAATGTATCGTACATTATACTTGACCATACCCTGATACTACACACATTTGAGGATTTGTTAATTCGCCATTGTTAACCATTTTCACGAAACGGTTACATACCACAGCAGCGGTAACAAAATTCGACTTCATTTTAACGACGACAAACTTGATCATCTTTGCTTTATACTAAGTCATTTCCAAAATCAGGCCGACGAACATTGAAATAAACTCTGTTATGCAACATATAATTTAAGGATACACCCGGAAAGCGTAAAGCAGTAAATAAAAGTAATATTTCCTACAAACTTACTCCTCCGTTAGTATTTCAGACGAATTCGCGCCTAATTATTAATTGTTGTAGGTTTTATTTAATATGTAGCGTGTAGCGTTACGAACCACTAACCACGCTACCAGTGTACAGAAACATTCAAAATAAGAATGAAATACTTTTTAGGGCAACTTCGGCTAAGGACTTCGGACTATTTCATTTAATCGAAATTTCGGTAAAAATTACATATTACCGACGCTTCAGTTACTGAATTTATCAATTACCGAAAACTCATTACCGATCAGTAATTGACTTCCCTAGCCACAGCAAACGCTCGACTACGTTTTTGAAAGCGGTACATACAGTCTAACATTTCTCTCACTCGCTGGAGCCACATGCAATAGTATTGACTTGGACTGTGCACATGCTCTAAGCTTTGTGCTCCACTATGCCCTATGCACTTATACTTTTTTTATCAAGAAAATACCCTTGGATTGAAAAGGGGGATAATCCTATCCGCTTTCCCCCTTCGAATATCAAGGGGGAACGGGCGATGAGGTACCGAAACGGGAATAATCCCGCCTAAACGCGGATAGATGGTCAGCCTAGGCTGGGGGCTTCTTGGCTTTCAGTATTACTAATGCCCAGTCACTGAGAAAGGGTGTTTGATTGACGTGCTGTTATTGTGCTCGAGGTAGTAAGTGTAAGTACTTACTGATACCGTCATAGTCCGTAAGACCCATCCTACCGTGCTCCGTGATAGTGATGTAGATTAAAAGTTACCGTTCTTATTCTTAGGTAAGCAATCCAAATCCGACGGTAATCTTCTATTGTAAAATTATAAAAGACTCTAGGCTGAACGCATGATTCCAGACGTATGTCTCAACCTACGCCCACCATAAAAATCAAACATCAAGTTATGACCAATCCATGTTGTTCAGATTTTTAGGGTGAATGGGTTAGGACTGACGGGCCAAAAACTTTTGACCAACGAATTTTTTTGACCTTTGTTTATATTTTTGAGAAGTCCGGAAGGAATTTGTTGACGCTGTTATATCCGGCATAGCTCATAACAACCGGAGCCAGCATACACAAATTCCAGCCACTAATCACAACTCAGGCTCACGTTTAGCAGATCACAATCACACGTCACAAATACAACTTAACTTAGTCACTAAACCAAGCTTACTTACCTAGAACTTGCTAATTAATTACCGTGTCACAATCACAAGTTTTGACTTTTCTTACGCTGGTACCCCTAAAGTCTACCTTTGTCACCAAACACCACCGTTCGAAACCGAGAATTCTTGTGACGATGATAGATTTTATAGAGACGATGTTTCGAAAAATGCGGTTTACAAATGAAAACAGATTTCGCACTATAAGTGTTCAATATATATGTGATCAACATGTCATGCAGCTTGGTGTGAGACGCCTGCCCCGTGTAATTGTATTGAATTGTTAAACCGGAGAAAACTGAGAAGGCGAAAGACAAGTCATGCCGCAAGTAAATTGTAGACGACCTAACCTTCGGCTCGTGTCTTATACTTGCGCGAGCGGCTCTGCCGCTTAGCGAGGTTGCCTCTACGCTTGGAACGAATTAGAACAAATATTTTGTTTAGTAAATAAATCGATTACCTAATTCTAATGATTGTATGTTGTCAGCAAGACAGTTGAAACTACTTAATTAGGTACCTACGAATTGTGATGCCACGCGTTGTAGGTAGGATATAGGAACAATTAAGGCAGAAAATAGTAATTGGGACGATGTAAGAACCTACAACTTCTACCATCCTAATTTTAAGGTAGGTAAGTTGTATTAGTTCGTTTAAACTATCTTGTTAACATCATACCATATCTGTAGAGTTAGGTAATCGATTTATTTACTAAACGAAATATGTGTACTAATTCGTTCCAAGCGTAGAGCCAACCCCGCGTGCGCAAGTATAAAATGCGAGCCGAAAGCGAGGTCGTTACTTGTACTTAATTAATAGAATAATGTGCCCTTTCCTATACATAGGTAACAGTAAGAGATGCCCTTAATGCTGCCATAGACGAGGAGATGGAGCGCGACAATCGGGTGTTCATTTTAGGAGAAGAAGTCGCACAGTATGATGGAGCGTACAAGGTATAAGCATATCAAATCAACGCAGAACATGATAACAAGAAAGTTTAGACATCGACCTTAGTTTAGTTCATAACTTAGAAAGTGACCATTAACATGTAAGACTGAACTGCTGACGGATTTATTTTCCCATTACGTCTATTATTGGATGGGAAGTGTAGTGCTAAAAACTATACCTAGTTCCTTTTAATTCCCAATAGTTTCTGTTAAACTCTCGTAATAAAACGTAACTTCATTATATAAACCGCTGTAACGGGCATAGCCAAAGAGCGGAGTATGATAATGTGTGACGTTAAAGACACATTATGACGTCGACTTTTGACCCGATTTCTTAACCACCGTGCCATTAGGAATCATGGTGAAAACAGGTGAAAACTATTTCTGAATCCATAAGCTATCCAGATTCCAGGTTCATTTATTAGGACTTTGGATGCGACCACTTTAAGAACATCCTATTATGAGAAATCGATTCCGTTCTGGGCATACATCTGCGTCGGAAGCAGTTGAAAAGAACATTATTGTTTAAGGTCAAAAAGGACTTTACGGGATTTACTAGAAAATTTTCAATTTTGGGCGAACTAGCCATTCGGCCTAAAAATGTATCGTACCCTGATCCCTGATACTATGTCGAACACTTGGTTGTGTCCATTGCACATGTGTAGGGTCCAGACATTTTTTTTTAAAGTTGGTGAAATAAATACATACAAAAACCTGCTTTCAGAAGCTTGGGACCAAAATGTTTGCCTTGAAATCGCGCTTAAAAGAAATGATATAAGTATAATATTAAACATTTTAAAGTGATAGAAACCATATTAACGTTTAGCGAGTACCTAAAACGGAGGACGGATAGCTCACATGTGGCACAAACATACTTGTTCTGATAAGGGCAAGGCTGCTGGGTTTGAAGTCGCTGGATTGTGGATCGAATGTTTGCATAATAATCTCAAAAAGTTATTATCTTACGCTTGGCCTATTCCTGCCTCCTTAATCCCATTCGGCTCTGTGTGTTTTAGAGTGCCTTCTCTAAATAGTACGGGATGGGTCCAGTGCAGTGCTTGGGATAGCTGTGCCCTTGCTGTAAAAACTGTCCGGCATATAAGGCAGCAGGTTGCACTGGCCCTTGATTAGAAACAGTAGTAGTAGTGATTTCTAACTCAAGGAAGAGTCTCGGTGGCTTAAAGAACAGTATGCAATACTGAAATCCGTTGACTAATAAAGCCCAATTTGAAAATTTGAATTTGAAAATTTGAAAACCTATGTTCAAAGAGAGCTGCGTGAGCTTAGTTTAAGCCCCGACATCCTAACACATTAAATATGCCAAAATCAGAATGTTTAGTAATATGTTTATTTATTTATTTGATCGCCGAAGCATACGACTTGACAGCATTTTAACATGACACGTGAAGACGCCCCATTAATGGGAGTTACATTTGACACGCTTTACAAAACCTGCTAGGTTAGGTACACATAGGAGCTTTTTTTCTTAAAACTGTTATAAAATTACTCCAAGGTTTGGCTTGCCGGCCGGATCCTGATCGCAATTCTTAACCCAGACCCACCAACTCCAGCCAGCAAAAAGTTATGCCCAATAGGAAGATCCAGTTTGACCTTGGGATTTTTAGGGTCAAGGGGTCAAAACCTTAAGGGCCAAAAACATGACTCCTAGCAACGGATTTTTTAGACTTGTTGACATTTTCTGAAAATCCTAAAGGGATTTGTTGACGTTTTTAATTCCTCCATGGTGCATAACAACAACCCAGGACCAGAATTATTAAATCACTTTGACTTGACATACCGCCCAAGCCCCAAGCACAACTCTACGTGGTCCAGGTCTCCAGGTCTTGGCATTTTCACTCCTCGCAAATGTTTATTTCGCAGAACGGATTACTCGGTTTTGAAGGTTAGTGACGGGTGATCTTGACTGGATTTGAGTCTAACCCAAACCTGATTTAGGAGTATAGATATTCGACGCAAATTCAAATACATAGATTTGAACCGTTCCTCCTCTAATATTCAACTTCGCAGGAGTTGATGCACTATGGCATTGAAGCCTTTTTAAATATTTTGGCTCTTGCACTACATAAACGTTTTAAACGATAACGAGGGGAAGGAGTAATGTCCAATACCATGGGTCACAAATTGCAATTGATCTGCTATTTAATTCTCACGGATTCTATAGATTTTAACATTGCTATTAGTACTTATTACTAGACAGAATCGATTCTGGATTACTTAGGACTCGGATTCGGGTTTACTTAGGTTTGCACAGTAGATAACACAGTTCAAAGTCGCTTGAATAAGAACCGAAGACATAAGCAATAGTAGACGGCAGCAAGTTATTCGCTAGGGTACCTATATAAGTTTCGTGCCTTTAGCATAGCCTTTTTGGGTTCTAAAATCATCATCATAATTTTTGTTTTGCTTGATTTGTATCGTATCAGAAATCAAAGCTCTGGGATAAACATATAATTTTATAATGAATAAACCATTTGATAGTATCATAAGCAAATAGCGGAGAGAGAAAATAATGCAAAATCTCATTCATAACGCTGCAGGAAAAAAATCAAAATACAAGTAACGAACTCGCCTTCGGCTTGCGTCTTATACTTGCGCACGTGGCTCCGCCGCTAAGCGGGCTTGGCTCTCCGTTTGGAACTAATTAGTACAAACATTTTTTCTTAAATAAATCGATTACTTGACTACAAATGGTATGATGTTAGCAATCCATGTCACAGAAACAATGGCCTACGAACTGTGATACTAGACGCTGCAGGTAAGATTTAATAAACACACATAATAGAAGGCATTTAAGAACCTGCAGCGTCTAGCATAGCAGTTCGTAGGTATTTTGTTTGTGTGACATGGATTGCTAACATCACAACATTTAGAGAGTCAAGTAATCGATTTATTTACGAAAAATATTTGTACTAATTAGTTCCAAACAGAGAGCCAAGCCCGCTAAGCGGCGGAGCCGTGTGCGCAAGTATAAGACACGAGCCGAAGGCGAGGTCGTTACTTGTAACAAGTACTACAATTCAGGAACCATTAATACCTCGCCCTAATATTTGTCGCGATAGCAAAAATTCTTTCAGTCGAACTCTAAAAAGTGGAAAGCAAGGTGAGGCCTTATATCTTTTGGTAGTGAGTTCCATAACCTTACAGCATTGCAATGAAAACAGGAGTAACCAATTATTTGTTAAGGAACATAGTTGGATTTAAAATCTAACGTCGACCTCGTCTGATGACACTCAACAGAACTATTTAGTAATTTGGTACCAAATAGTCACTAAAAACTATTAAAACGATGAGTAAGATTGTAAAACATACATAGAGTTTTGCATTTCCCTAGTATTTACTAGGTCACAGCCACGGTGCTGGTGATGTCATGACACAATTATCTTTTCGAAGAAGTAGTAACTCAAAAACCGTCAATAGCTGAGAAATTACAGTAGCATACGTTTCCATGACAACTCAACCGTAGCAGAAAGTAAAAGAAATGGAAAATCAAACAATGTTTTCAAGCTTTCCTATTTCAACGTCGTACAGTTAAGTTAGCTTGTCAAGACTTGCATTTATTATATAAGACTAGCCAACAAGCCCGCCCTAACACGGAATCAGAAACTACATTTTCTACACATTTCTAGAGTACATGAGCCAGCATACCTACATTCAACACCTTGTAAGGAATAGTTACTATTCCTTTTGTCTTTTGCCTTAGAATAATAGATAGCATATTATTCTAATTGTTGTCCAGACGAGAGGACTCTGTCTCTCGTCTTCTCCCTACCTAGCTATGGACTGTTTCCATAAATATGAATACTATATTTATGTTGGTGCATTCAGGTTATGGGACTGAACCTGAATCCCTAGAATGTAGAGCAAGTATATAAGGCGCGGCGACCTCTCGCTCCCGCGGATCTGGTTCACAGTCTGCAACTTACCTGGCACTGGTAAGGACTAAGCCTTTTCCGTGTTCCCTGTCATTGGGAGTACTCGGGCCGGACATAGGTCGAGTAGTGGCTTGAGGTTGAGCCATTGTCTTAGTTAAGACCATACGTTTGTTAGTTAGGTTATATTTAATGCTTACACATTAAATACACGTTGATTCAATCTAAACCAATATCCAACCGTTCGTGCAGTCGAACTCATTCCCTTAGGGTTTAGCTATACAACCCAGGGTGAATGAACTCTATAACAATAGCACGGTCTAGACAGAGTGGGCCCATTAGCTTTTTTCTAATGGGAACCACGAACTCCATCGTAAGGGACGGTTTGTTGACATTTCACCCCGCCACCACCGTCTGTTAGCAACAGAGCAGGCCAAACCCGAGGATCATGCGAGGTCAATGAACTCCGAACTGTAATTTTGGCTTACGGGTTTAGCCAGCTCTGTTGCTTACAGACGGTGGAGGCGGGGTGAAATGTCAACAAACCGTCCCTTACGATGGAGTTCGTGGTTCCCATTAGAAAAAGCTAATGGGCCCACTCTGTCTAGACCGTGCTATTGTTATAGAGTTCATTCACCCTGATACAACCTTTATGGCACATGTACGCTAAAAATGTGTAGAAAATGTAGTTGCTGATTCTGCGTTAGGGCGGGCTTGTTAGCTAGTCAAAGTAGAAGTAACTACTTACATACCATTTACAATTGTTTAATATTAACGTGTCCACTAATAATACACTTTTTACCTTCTAATTTATTAAAAGTCTCACGTGCTGACTTTGACCACTAAATTATTTTCGTCCCCTGCTGTTAAACTAAGTCTCCACTAAACATTTCCAGCAAATTCCGTTACTTCATCGCTGCCCTTCCATATATCTATCTTACATTACTACATTAAATGCATCTAATCAGTATTTATTAAACACATACATTCATCACATTCAATTATAATATTCTTTTTCTAAATCTGACGTCTACTTATCATTTCTATGTATTCTATTTATCTAGCACAGATAATTGTATATTCTAAGAAGGTATCAATTTAACATTAAATACATCCTAGAAGTATTTATTCAACAAACCTGTGTTCAGGTTTCGTTTACTATTCTTTTTAAAAATCTGACTCGGTTCTTATACCTTATATGTATACTATCTAGTACATGTAATTATGCAAATGGTATGGTCTACCCTCTTGTAGGTTAAAAAAAGTTACTTGCATACATAATATCAATAGTAGTAGATTCAGTTGCAGTAAGAAACCTTAAATATTTATACTACCGACAGTATGAATTATCAGACTGGAAGGACTACACATACAGGCTTGAGATCTATTGAACATTTTTGTAATACTATATGTAGATTAATCACGAATAAAAAGACACTTTCTCCTTTATGGCTTCTTCTTTACTTTTTGTGTGCTCTATTAGACTCTAATTATCATATAACGAAGGCCATACCACGCTTCACAAAATAATAACACTAGATCAGTAAAAAGTACTACAACTGGCCTCACTGGCTTGGACTTTTAGTTCGGATTACTATAATAAATTACAGTTCTTGTCCCTATAGTCCAAATTCGCTGCGAGCTCCATGTAAACCCTTGCTAAAAATTACATTATAAGTTATCACTATCAGTTTATCGCGTAAAAATATGTTGGAATGGCAAGTTAGATATTCGGCTTCACAAAAACTAATTCAGAGCTTCACGCATTAATTTGCACTCTGAATTAATTTTTTTCTGTAGATTTTTCAAAAAATGTTAAGCTAGGGAATGGTATCACTCGTTTAATCAAAGAGCCCTACCGGTTAAGAGCTATTTTCTTTGATTCTTGGCCCAATCTTTTTATTGCGGAAAATGATAGCTTAGGGAACATGGATTCTAGCTTACACTAAGTTTCGACCATCAGTGGTCCGGAAGGTGGGTAGACGGGGTCTTGAAGGTGCATAACGTGAAAGTAACCTTTTTACCCGGACAATAAAACCGGTCATGTAACATATCATTTTGTAGGTCTCATAAAGGGCTATTGAGAACTGGTTACATTTACCAAAATACCGCCCGAGGCGGGTAATACTGGACGCCAAAGTTCGATTTTTTCCACTTTTTTGAACTCTTTAAAAATTGTTACATGTAAGGACGCAAGTGTAGCGGCTTATACTAATATGTTTTGAAGTGAAAAATATTGGGGCTTTAAGAAAATCTTTGCCTCGTGACTTGGATGCGTATATGCGGATGCGCGAAAAATCGACCCATGTGTACACATACTATGCTATTGTTCCAAAGACTAGGACTAGCAAATATCAATATGGATGTATTTTGTTTAGCTTGATTTACACAGAAAACTCACAGCCCATCGGAGGAAGAGATGGATTGAGAGTTCGAATGAGCGATCTTCGTAAGTATTCGTATTTCACTACAAAATATTCTGTTGCGGAGTCTTTGGAACAATAGCATAGTATGTGTACACATGGGTCGATTTTTCGCGCATCCGCATATGCGCATCCAAGTCACGAGGCAACGATCTTCTTAAAGCCCCTATATTTTTCATTTCTAAACATATTAGTATAAGCCGCTACACTTGCGTCCTTACACGTAAGAATTTTTTAAAGTTCAAAAACGTGAAAAAAATCGAACTTTGGCGTCCAGTATTTCCCGCCTCGGGCGGTATTTTGGCAAGTGGTAACCAGTTCTCAACAGCCCTTTATCACACCTACGAAATGATGTGCTACATGAACGCGTAGGTGGTCAGGCAAAGAAGTCGGTCCGGGGGGCACCCTTCCGCGCATGCGCATCCAAGTCTTGAGGCAACGATTTTCTTAAAGCCCCAATATTTGTCACTTCAAAGCATATTAGTTTTAGCCGCTACACTTGCGTCCTTTCATGTAAGAATTTTTTTGATTTCAAAACAGTGGAAAAAATCGTATTTTGGCGTTCAGTATTTCCCGCTCCGGGCTGTATTTTGGTAAATTGTAACCAGTTCTCAAGATCACTTCACTAGACCAACAAATTGCTGTGCTACGTGAACGCGTAGGTGGTCGGACAAAGAAGTCGGTCCGGGGGGCCTCCCTCCGCGCAAGTCTTGAGGCAACGATTTTCTTAAAGCCCCAATATTTGTCACTTCAAAACATATTAGTTTTCGCCGCTACACCTGCGTCCTTACATGTAAGAATTTTTAAAAGTTCAAAAGAGTGGAAAAAATCGACTGAAAATCGTGGTGAAATCGTTCGTATACCTAATTCGAGGAAACTAAAATGCTTAAGCCGCCTTCGGCGCCCTAAGCAGTTCAGTTTCCGTTCTAGTGCGCTGCCAGCTTTTTCCTTTGTATTCGTAAATAATTCTAAACAAGCTCCTGAAACTAAGAAATGGTGAAACCGTTCGTATCCATAATTAAAGGAAACGTGGCGTCACCGGTAGGCCGGGAAACCGGTTCGTTAACTGTATTTATGCCACCCAGGCCCGTACGGTCTGTTTGATATTTCACTCTACATAATGTGGTCAGGTTGAGCGGGGTGACCTCTTCGAGGTCACCACGTGATCCCCATAGGTCAAAACCTAAAACTCATTCCTAGCATATGACCCTACATGGCCTGGGGCATCCGAATGCATTCCTAATTCAAATTTGCCTCGGGCGACCCTTTCGGCTCCCCCTGGGCTCGTGATGTCACTGGTACTGTTAGGCCGGAAAACCAGTTCGTCAACTGTATTCATGATCCCCAGGCCCGTATGGTCATTTTGATATGTCACATGACATAATGTGGTCGGCTTAAACGTCTTCGATGTCACCACGTTACCCCAATAGGTCGGAATCGAAATATAATTTCTAGCATAAGACCTTGCATGGCTTGGGGCATCCGAATCTGTTGCTAACTCAAATTGACCCCGGGCGCCCCTTGCGGGTCTCCCGGCGCGTCTCCCCTATCGTGGGGTCACCGGTAGGTCATAAAACTGGTTTGTCAGGTGTACTCAGACTCTCTAGGCCCGTCTGATCATTTTGATATCACATGACATGGTGTGGCCGGGGTTCCTCCAGGTGACCTTCCGGTGTCCCTGGTAGATCACGGAGGGGTCAACTCTCGGGTCAAACCATATAGTGACACTCAGTAGGCGATTCTGGTCAATCTGATACGTCACATGCCTTGATCGAGTCGGATTTACCTCAGTTGACTGCATAAGGTGACCGGTGGGGGTGTCATGTGGTGTGACTGTGGGTGTCAAATCACGTTTTACATCCATATATGTGCTCGTGAGGTGCAAACGAAAATTTTGATGTGACGCAAGGCATTGTTTTGGAAACTTGCTTAAAAGGTCGTTTTTATACATAAATACATATATTATACTATGACGGGCAGCGATATAAAATAACCCCATATAGGGATATATACTATATATTGTGATGGACAGGGATTTAATATAACCCCATATAGGGATAAATATATATTGTGACGGACAAGGTTTTAAAATAACCCCATATAGGGTCAATATAAGTTATATAGGGTATAACGTCAATCTTACTCGGACGTCACACATTACCACACTCCACTCATTTGGCAATACCCACTACAACGGGTTTTTGATTCCGCTAATGTATTTTTGAGCCACTGTATTTTCTAGTTTCGCATGATAGACGACAAGGTAGTTTGAAATTCAAAACGTTATTCAAAAAATGTTGGATCCACCTTCCATCCAAATAGTAGACGTTTGGCACAAAACGTTGACAAACGAAATAGAGGGATACGAACACTAACATCAATTTTGATGAATGTGGATGCGGATTGGATACGAAATTAAGATAGGTGATAGTTAAGATAAAATGCCGAACTTGTTTGTGCTTGTGTAATACGTGTTTATCGATAGGTATCCAGAGGATTATGGAAGAAGTACGGAGATAAGAGAGTGATCGACACGCCGATTACAGAGATGGGATTTGCAGGGATTGCTGTTGGCGCCGCAATGGTTAGTTCTGATATTGACTTGCTATTTGTTTCGCACTTGTTATTATAAACTGAAGAACTTTGACAGTTTAAATCTTGCACGTACGTAAGCTAAACTTGTCCGAATTGATCCGCTAAGTACTGTTGAAAATAGGCTGGTCTCCGACCCATTTGTGAGTTCATGACTTACAACTTCTCAATGCAAGCCATCGATCAAATAATCAATTCGGCGGCGAAAACCTTCTACATGTCTGCAGGAACGGTATGTTCTCTTTCATTATTTTTTTAAATGCATAGGATAGACTTGCGCTATGGACATTGAGGGCGACCAGTTTTCAATGTAGAAGGAATAAACTGTGAAAAATAATTACGAATTTCGGACAACAACGAACCTCTTGTGTTTTTGCCTGAGTGAAACCCCCATGACAACATTTTCCATGTAAATAAACAAGTAAAAGGTGGAAAATGTTCGTTCCGAAGAATATGCATTTCCCTCCCCCTCCAAAATCGTCAGACAAAGATTCCGACCAAACGGCTCAACGTACGCAAAAAATTAAAGACGTATAATAGTCGGTTAATTTGGTCTATTTGATGCAAACTTTGAATTTCACATTTCCTTCGACCCAAAAACCCTAAAAAACTACCTCGACTTGTCAATTTAACCCACTTCCCATGTACTTAGGTACCCCAACAATTAAAATTATTGTAGGTCATACAATTGGCTTTCAAACAAACTTAATTTGACTTCGGTAGGTCAACGGGGTCCTGAGATATCTGACCTTTTAGTGACCGATTTGATGTCAATTTCCTAACATACGTTTAAATAGGGAACTCTAGTGCCCATACTACCTGTATTAGTATAGTCTCATGTATATCACCCATGACAACGTTAATGTTTCTACTAATAAAATATGTTCAAGTGCGATGATGGTTGCTGTTTGAAATATGACCTATGACATCAGCTGTAACCCGTAAAAATTCGGAAAAAAATGCTCCTAGTAAAAAGTCGCTAAGTATGCCTGAGTGTGCTCTAAAAAGGACAAAACAAAGTTAAGCTTATATTAAACCATAACTATTTTGTTTTATTCAACTCACAACTGCAACATTTTACATAGATGCTTCAAGTATTACAGGAAGTAAATCTCATTTAATTTAGTTGATGGAGGAACAGTTGCCAAAATACTGGCCGCATTTCCCCTTTGGATAGCAAGGCTGACTCGCTGTCGGAGGAATGCAGTAGATCTGGGTTCACCTGTTGTTTCTTTCAGACGGCCCCCAAGCTCGCTTATTAAAGACCGGGCCAACTCACCGAAGGTACCAAACGTTTCCATGGCAAAAGGGCAGAACCGGTACTGGTCCAGCACATCTTGGTATTTAGTCCGGTTCTTAGTTTCCGCCTGGGCTGCGGCTGCGCCGTCCGATCGGGATGTTACAGGGAGGTATGATTTAGCTACGGTGTCCACACACGTTGCGTCCCACAGCAAACACTTTCTTTTTGACTATGGAATTAAGGTCAAACCATCTGGGCGCTTAGCATCTGACCGAAACAGTCCAGCAGGTTCAAGTCGAGCGGGTACATGAATAGATGAGCAGGCTCTTTTGATAATGTCGTTTATAGCGGAATGACGTGGGCGCCTACCCTCGCTCTTCCTGCAGCTAAGGCCGTGAGTGCCTATCTCATCAACTGTGACTCCACAACCGTGACAACCATGAGGGTGACATATTGGAGCTCCCAAGCGTAGTCTAACCGCGATACGCACTGATTCATAGTCCAGAAATGTGCCCAGGGGAGGGGTTGGAAGTGCATTCAACCATTCACCTAACTCCTTTTGGGTGACTGCTAAGACTCGAGCTTGGTCTTCTGGAGTGTGAGCGGCTTGCAGAAGAATTGTAGAGCGCATGTCCATTATTGGAGCTCCCAACTGCGTTGTAGGTTGAGATTAGGAGGAGCATTATTGGTGAGGGAGGTCCAGGAAGTATACGCGTCGGTCCAAGAGGAGTCATGTTTTGAAACCATTAGGGAGGATGGCGGATATCAGAGACACTGCTAGATACCGAAGCCAAAAAGGCTGGAACAGCGAGGTCCTGGGCAGAGCGAACTCCGATCCCGCCACGTGCTACGGGCAAAGAAGCTTGATACTACATGTTGTCATCCAGTGGAACGTTCAAGATTGTAGTGAGACCTTTGCGTATCACTTCGTCGAAGGCTTCCAAGATGTCTGGGACTCTCCATGTTGGAGCACACCTTAGGAGGTATATCAACTTAGGGATGGCAAGGCAGTTCTTGAGCAGGAAGAGGGCGGTGTGAGCGGGCAGGATCTAAGTCGTTCGAGCGTTGTGATTTCTCGTACCTTAAGTTCCAGCGACGAGCGGATTGATGCATCATTTAATGGCCCTCCTAGTAAGTTGCAGTCGGTCTCTTTGAGAAGCTTGATTCCCGGGAGAAGCATGCTTATTTCATTTACCGAGGGCTGATCGTAGTCACCCATCACAAGTAGCTCGCATTTTGATGGGTTAAGGGAGAGACCCGTGTCTTCGGCTGCGCTCATTATAATTTTTAGGTCGTTAAGAACGTCCGGTCCGGTACCTCCTAAACTCCCATCGTCTAAGTACCATTCACAATCCAGAAATGCGCAGGTCTCGCTTCGCTCTACTAGAGACGGACCACGTTATGCAAGAGATTGAGTTCACTTTTTCATTGAGCCTCTTCTCTTTTTCTATGCCGAGTGCCGAGCAGAGCTTATACTACATTTTAAAAACAATAAACCGCTCAAGTGCTATAGCCAAGTGGATTGTATTTGTATGCTGTAACAGGACCCTTTCGTATTTTGATTTCAATTTAAAATGATTTTC
>JAQFZY010000826.1:0-20969 GCA_034696285.1 Hypogastrura burkilli | reverse complement strand
ATAAAGTGATAACAATCACTGATAAAAATTAATGCAGTTATGGAAATCACTGAAAAGTAATAAAGCTATATAAATCACTGAACAGTAATAAAGTTACAGAAATCATTGGAAAAAAGAATAAAGTGATAAAAATGACTAATAAAAAGTAATACAGTTATAGAAATCATTGAAAAGTAATAAAGCTATAGAAATCACTGATAATAAAGTGATAAAAATTAATGATGAAGTAAAAGTGATAAAAAAACTCTAGTGAAAAGTAATAGTGATAAAACTCACCGTTAATCACTTTCCTGTGATTTTAATAATTTGTAATTTTATTTCACCAGTTTTCTTTATCACTTTACTAAATACTTCTCAGCAGTGACTTTGATCACTTTATTACTTTACATAAGTGATTTTGATTACTTTTATATATTTTTATATGTGAGAAAAGTGGGAAGAAGCAGATATAATATTAATTTGTAAGTAGTTTCCAGGAATCCCAAACTGTAAAACAAACTGTATCATTTGAAAGAGGAGTAATAATGGATTTCAATATGAAATTTTGCATCAATTGAATTCTTCTCCTACTTCCCAAAGCAGTCCTATTCAAACCGGCCCATTTCCGTAACATATAATAATATCCGGCTACATTGTAGGTTATGATTAACATGGAGTGCGTATTACAGTGGAGTCGTTCCTCGTAGGCTCTGGAAAGCTCATCAAGGAACGGAAAGAAAACAGGGTCCCGCCTTGGGCCCATCACTCATTTTACCAAATTACGCCAAACGAGGAGTCCGTGACAGGTCTCATAGTCTGCAGGAAAGCCCGCCTCACAATTCATATGCTCATACTACCAGAGCAGCTAAAAATCGTACTATTTTGAGCCCCAAACCGTGTAAATGGTAATAAGGAAATAAGGCTGGATCCAAGAAATGAGTTTAGCAGACCCAAAAGTATCCACATCCACCATTAAGTAAATAATAATAATGTATTAACTGTCAGAGACCCAAATACAATGGACTAAAAGTACGTATAATAATAATAACAATCAATATTGCATGTGGAACTGTAAACTGTCAACTCTACATCTTATCAATTACAATAGGTCTACGTTTCTATAAGTGTTTGATTAGTCAGAGTTGTACGCTCAAAGCTAGTAGAGAGAGGCCGGAATAGGCCTACGTAATTCATAATTAATATTAGTCCGGGCCCAATAAATATAGACTTCCGCCGAATCCCAGCAAATATGGTAGCGGCTGTCATACGCGCCCAATATTTCCAGAACCGATCTGATGTAAATTTATATTTGATCATTTGTATACTTTTTAAGGCTCAAATCTATATTTTTGGGGGCAGTACAAAATAAAAGGCCTAATCCTAATTTAATTGCATTTAACGAGAAGAACAAGAATAGTTATAGCTTAAGATCCACCAATCACGTAAAGCCTAAGTACTTCGAGTGGGGGCGGGGACTGTTGGCGCCAGAGACGTTGTAACAGCGACAGGAGGGCCTGCCACCACCTGCACTTGTTGTTGCTGCTGTTGCTGTTGTGGGCTTGCCTGCCGTACAACAGTGAGGCCCCCAACAGGCCGCCCTGCGAACCGGATGTTCCGCCCAGCAGCGGCCACAAGGGCCGAAGCCGTAGCCGGTCCCCGTGCCACGCTCACAAGGCGCGTGCCCGCCGGTGCTGTAAGCATTGGTCCCCTCAGGCTCGGAACCAGCGGCCGCATGCCCCCAGTAGCTATCGTTACGGGCCGGAGCATGGCAGAGGCCATTGTGGTGGGCGGCGGGCGGGGGCCGCCGACTTGGATGGCTCGGACGCCCGGGGTGATCGTGCTCAGGGGCCGCTGGGCGGTCCCAGGGCCCGAAGGGACCAGGCCCGGGGTCCCGGCCTTCACAAAGGAGCCTGAGCTCAGGACGGCCTTGAACTGGGAGGCCGTAAGGGTCCGGACGGCGGGCCCGGGCCGGACACTGCCCGGCTTAACGAGGCGCGGGACGGGCCCGGTTGCAACGATCGGTCCCGGCCGAGCCCCCATGGTAGCAGTGGCTGTGGCGGGGCCCGGGCGGGCTACAATCATTTGGGGACTTCCGGTACGGGCCAGGCGGACTGCCGTGTTGGCAGCTACGATGGCGCTTGCAGTGCTGAGTGTGGGGGCCTGAGCCTGAGTCGCTTGAGCCGGAAGACGAACAGCGATGGAAGTCGGGGCCGGGAGTGACTGTGTCTTCCCCATAATGGCCTGTGTGTTCCCGGGACCGGGTCCTGGCGTCCCGATAATGGCCCCTGACCCCGCCGCCGGTGACTGTACAATCTGGATCTTCTGTGAATGGAGCAGGCGGACGACTTGGCTGGTCCCGGTATTCACACCCGCCCGCATCATCCCGTCCCGCCCAATGCTCACAAGCGTGAGGGGCAGCTGAGTCCCGCCGAGCTGGATCGTCCCGCCTCCGGTGGAGCTGAAAATGTTCCCACCCTGACCCGTGGCCAACTGCTGGAAGTTTGCCTGTTGGGCAGGATTTGAGGCCCGGATCAGGATGGACGTCCCTTTGTTCCCGCCCCCTGCTGGACCAAGCGTTGTCGGGGAGCCGATGTTCCGCTTGGCAACCAGGACGTGGCGAGGGGCCGTGGAGACTGCTGTGGGGACCGGGATCGGGGGAGGGCCCGTCACGGCCACAGCCACCGGTCCCTTATTGGCCGTCCCATAGGTCTTCATTGGAAAGGACACGGCCGGGAGCTGGATCGTGGTTTGGGCGGGTTTGGGGGCCAGGGGCTTGGGCCCCGACCGAAGGATGTTCGGGGGCGGAGTGGAGGGCGGGGGCCGTTCGGGGGACTTCAGTTCCCGGATCCGGCTCGTGGGCGGGCGGTAGAGGAACGGAGGTCCGGGTACAAGGGGTTGAGGGGGCCGGCGGGCCTTGGAAGTGCCCGGCACGGGAGTGGAAGGGGTTGAGGGACCGGATGTCTGGGTCGGGGTCTCGGCGGGTTTTGCCGGTACTGGCTCGAGTATTGGCTCTGGAGGCCCCTCATCCTCTTCCATTGGTTCCGGCTCCCCGCCGCCAATCTTCCGCTTCCCGCCTTTCTTGGCCTTCTTCTTGAGGCTCCGGGCTCCGGAGTCGGCGGCCGCCAGCTTCTGGAGCTTCCCCTTGTTGAAGAGATGGGGATACTCGATCTCGAGCCAGTCACAGTATTTCCGGACCTGCGGGATCCGGCGGTCACCCCGATGGTAGAGGATCCGATTGTAGGCCGCTCGCATCACGCGAAAGACGTCTGCGTTGTAGTAGGGGAGGCGGACGACGGGGTCAAAGTACGGGGTAGGGATCCTGAAAGAAAGCAATGAGACTCAAGTTAAGAGTTAAGGAAATCTGAATGGAGTCTGTCGGTACGAAGTCTTACCCTGTGAGGGCACAGAGCCGCTGTTCCGGCTTCGTGGGCTTGACCCCTTTACTAAATGCAAAGGCGTTCTTGAACGTTTCGTCGTCCGAGAAGGAAATGAAAGTCCGTTCATAGACGTTCCGCTCAGAGCCGTCTTCCACGAGCTTTGGGAGGGACGGAAGTGGCGGAGCGCTCTCCTTCTCCTCCCCGTCCTCCAGCGTCTCCACAAACTTCTTCTGCGGGTTCTTTCCGCCTTTGGGACCGACCCCTGGCATGGCCACTGAATGATACCGAATCATTGGGCCGGAAGGAAGGGCCTTCATTGGCTTCGTCTTCTTCTTCTCCAGTTCCATTTGCTGGAACTTGGCTAGAGACTCCAGATTAACAATCTCTGTCCATTTGGTCTCCTCGAGGAGCTCCTCCTGCGTCGGCATCTCATACTCAATCTTCCGCGCCTTCAAATACTTTTTCCGCTGATGGGACACTTTTTCCCGCTCCTTGATCCGCTTCTCCGTCTCCATTGACTTCTGCTTCGTAGAGCTCCGGACCGTTGTCCTGAGGCCCTTCTTGTCCCCAAGACCCGGGCCGGACGGGAAGTGAACCCGCTTCTCGGGGCCCGACCGGACCGCAACCTTCTTTGGCCTCGGAGGGGCTTCAAGGGGCTTCGGGGTCCAGTCCGGCATCTCACTCTCACTCAGCTTCCGTTTCCGGCTGGCTCGCTTGGGCGGAGCCTCAGACTCGGAGGCTGACTCGGAGTCGAGGCGGGCCAGGGAGTGTCGTGTGACGCGGCCGCCTTTGGGCCCGGGAGACGGGGACTTTGTGACGGCAGAGGATCGTCGGGTCCGCCGGGTCCCCGAATCTGACTCCTCCTCGGCTGGCTCTGGATCTGGCTCTGGCTTGGGGCGGCGGGAGACTCGGGACTTGGGACCCGCCTTTGGCTTAGAGGCCGCTGGCTCCTTGTAGGCCCGCGTCACCAGGCGGCTACTCCGCTTCCGCTTCTCTCCGTCATCCTCGTGGTCCGAGGGTGGGCCGTCGTCTTCGTCAATGTCGAAATCAGAGTCAACCACGTCGGCCTCTTCCTTCTCGGCTCTGGAAAGGTTAAACAAGATCTAGATTAGTTCACTTCCATACTTTTTGGGCAGCATTAGCAACAAGCCTAGATTATGTAGGTACTACGTACTTGTACTCCTCGTCCTCCTCCGTCTCCTTGAATCCTCCGTAGGTCGTGGCATAGAACTCGTCCTCTTCCTCCTCATTGAGGATCCTGGACATCCGGTTCCCGGCATTGGAGCGCCGGCTCCGGCTCTTGCCCAAACTCATCTTGACCTCGACCCTTGCCTTGACGTTCGAACTGCTGGGTTGGCACAATACGTAACCAATATTATGATGCAACGCAATATTTCTATTTTGACTTCTTTAAACAGTAGCCAGTACTTGTATTGATGTCTTACCTTCCCAGTGCTCCGCTAGCTCAAATTAATCCTACTCTTCTCTAAAATAATCATTTCAAAACCACCTTAATGAATAATTAATTAATTACAAACAAACATTAAAAACAAAAACAGAAATCTGGTAATTTTGGCTGAATTCGAGCCTTGGCGCCAAGTCCCGTCAAAACAAACGAGAGCCATGGCTATATAGGACTATATGTATAGCTTCCCTAGCCCCTATATAGCCCTATACGTATAGCCGCCCTGGTCCATTCATGTATGTACATGATTTCCCTTAGGTTAGTAACCGAATAGGACCAAAGGCTAGATCCTGCGCCTTCCCTCCTTCCTTCTACAAGTGTTCGTATTGGCCAATCGTACGCTGCTTAGCATACGGCTCGCTTACGCATAGGCTCCAATGTATGCCAAAGCTGTATGATTAGTAATATGAGGACTACTTTAACTTCCCGCATTAATTATGCACATATCCTTTCGCAATACGTCTGTACTAATGTGGGAGGTTCTTGGGTCGCAAAAAAGGAAGACTTGCGACTGTCGTGTTTAGCCGTGGAAGACGGCCAAGGACTTACGGCATATGTGCTCATACATTATGTGTGTTATTACTACGTAATAAAATCCGGTAAGTTGTTGGTCCGTCTTCTGCAGGATTCTCCATAGTGCAAAGTCATAAGTCATAAGCCTCAGAGCTTGTTGTTGAGTTGAGCTTCCCTTTTTTGCCTGCCTTCATTTTCTTGTGTTTTTCTGCTCTTTCCGCCACGACGACTCGTCCTCCTCCTCCTCGTCACTCAAAATCATAGTCATACTCAATCAGTCCGCTCGTCAACTGACAACACCGTTCCGTTACTAATTTTTCTGTTTCCTTTTTTAGTTTTTTTTTAACTGGGTAGACCCGTACCGGCTTGTTGTATGAGTCAAAAAATCGAAAAACCCGTTCTGTCTGGACAGCGAATTAAGACTCGCAAGAGGGGTAAGTACAAGATAAAGATTACAATAGAAAGAGCATACAATAGGATTGAGAGGCTCTTCTTCCTTTGGGCTTTGTGTTGAGTCATAGTCAGGCCTGTAGTACGCCGTGCCAGAGGACAAAGAACTCCGACTATCTACATGTATGATCAGGCTCAGGGCTCAGGTGTTCTCTCCATTTCCCATTCAGATTAATCCGAGGCGTACAAATAATTATTTACGTTTCGTTGTGGGAGGATTCCACTTAAGATTAATAATTAAAGCGTAAATAATTATTATCTCTATGTAATGTGAGAACACTTTACTCGTCATTCTCATCAGAACTAGGCGTAATTGTAAATATCGGGTCATGGCCCTTTTCTGTCCTCTTTGGTTATGCTAGACGGCTTGACTATTCCTATTTGCAAATCCTGAATTGTCAATGGACACCATTTGTGGATTCCGTGTCAATTATTTGAATTAGGGCACCGTATAATCCACTGTCCGCTCCGTGTCCATCGCGTGTCCGCGTGGAAAAACAGAAAAATGCTTACATTTTTAATTGTAATTACCATGCACGTGGCTGTATGCATTTAAGTAGTAAGTAGTAAGTACCTATGACATGTTCATGAGGACTTAATTAATATTAATCCTACTGCTGCATTTCCATTTCCATATTACTGTTTACTTGGGTAGATTGTTACGGTCATTGTTGTCATTAGGAAATATTACTGGTTAAGTACCTAGACTTTTAAGTCATCGAATTTAATATGCTTTGCGTTAATTTCGTAATTTAACAGAAATTGTTTAACGCTTAACGCTTGTTTTATACTTTTGAAGGGACTCAAGGATACTTTCGCGTCTTTTCTGACCTCGTATTTTATATAACAAGCGGAAACGAAGGGACTGGATAAGAAAGAATTATTTCTTTCCATTGGTATTGAGTTACTTATCGTTATCTGTCATTAAGGTCCATTCATTCTGGTTCTATTTTAGTAAGTACATACAAGTTGCAAGTTGCTTTATGAATTTGAATCCAAACATGTCAATGTATGAGTCCTGGGGGCTATAGGCACTGTACCATGTCATCCTACACTCCGAGCCCCATGTAAAAGACTCCAAGGCTCATGTTTCACTCGTCATGTCATTACCGGCGTCCTCATTTCCCATATAGCTTATAACAGTTATACAAATACTGTTACAGGAGCCTAGAGGTAGCTCATAGATTTGGAATGTAAACAAGGGAACAAGTACTAACTACGACTCCAGTCCGTTATCTTAGCGATGACCTAAATACAAGACCCGGCCTGATTAACAGTAATCCTAAAAAAAACGTTAGAGATGGCCTAACACGTGCGTTATTGTGTCAAGGTCAAGTTTGGCGTATGTGCACCCTAATATTTGTTTTGTTGACCGATTTTGGCAGATGAAAAGGAGAAATTTGACACGACTGGATTCCGTGACCTCTTACTTGCGGGCCTAATTGACGCTGGGACCGACTTGGAGGCCGTGAGCAAGTACTTGGATGGGGCTGGGAACAGCAAGCTAGACTACCGGAGATACGGGGAAACCCTCTTTGACGTCCTCATCGCTGGAGGGCTCCTTGGTAAGTTTAGAAAGCTCGAGCATTAGCAGGAAGGTCAAAGGTCAGAGCTAACAAGGTGGGTTCTGTGGCTGGATTTTAGGTCCCTCCGGGGTCACGCCTGGGGATGGCGGGAAGCTGGCTCCCGCCTGCGTCTTTGCTTCGGAGAACACGATGGAGGCCCTCAAGGCCTATGAGCAGGTACTTAACTATTTAATGCAAACTATTTAAGACAAAACTTGTACTTATTTAAAAGTAAGCTGCCAAAAAGTATTGATTTTTGCGTGAAACCAAAGCAAAAGTGCGTATTGTATTTAATACTGCACAATAAATATAGATTTTAACTCAAATCAAAACAAAGTATACAAATGAGGAAATCTAAATTCTAGTAAAAGGATTTGACTCAGGTCGGCCATGAGTCCGGTAGTAACCGGCTGAACCCTTTGTCCAATATCTATATTTCCTGGATATGGGGTGAAGTCTATTATTGTTTTCGTCTTTTTAGGTGTTTTTCAAGTTGATGCGTCGGTACAAGTACTTGGAGAAGATGTTTGAGGAGGAGATGCGTAAGGTCTATACTTACATGAAGCGGTTCACTGAGGAAGAACGAATTAAATTGGCCCGTATGACCGGCCTCTGGCTCTGTAACGGGGCCCTCTCAGCATCCGTCCTTACAGTTATCGCTGTTGTAAGCCAAACTATTAATTATTAATTAAATCTGACCTGATCTTACCTAACAAGCCTTTTTTGACTTTTGTACAGGAGCATTTGGTTAAGGATAATTTGGCTCTCGACTTCATACTTGAGGTCTTCACGGTTTGGAAACAAGAGAAAGGCATGTCCAATTTAGTATCGGCGCTTAAGAAATCTGGAGTTGAGACCAAGTAAGTCAGTCAGAAAAAATTGAATTTTTCCACTTTCCAGCATTCTGTTAATTTGTATTTTCTTCGACTCTGTTTTTGTTATTTTTTCGGCTACTTTCCTGTTTAATTCTAAATTGTTTGGGGTCTTTTCTGTTAAATAGTACTTTTTCGGTTATTTTATTTGTTAAATAGTATTGTTTCTGGTATTTTTTGGTTAAATTATATTTTTTTCGGGTGTATTTGTTTTGCTAATTGTATATTTCGGATCTTTGTCTGCTAAATTGCAACTTTTTGGTGCTTTTTTATTTAACTTGTAAACTTTTGGGCTCTTTTTCTCTTAAATTATGTTCCTTTCGGCTCTGTTTCTTGAAAGTGTAATGTTTTCGGCTCCTTTTCTGGTGAATTGATTGAATTTTCTTGTATTTGTCTACTGTTAGATTTTTCGGGCATTTCTCTGTTAAATTGTAATTTTTTGAGTATTTTTTCGGATAACAGTTAATTTAGTCGGGGTCTTTTTCTGGTAAACGGTAATTTGTTTGGCTCATTTTCTGATTGTAATTTTGCTCTGTATTTTTTACGAAACTAATTCTGTGCATCTTTTTATATTAAATTGTAATTTATTCCTGTATTTTTTTAAACTATTTAATTCTTTGCAGCTATGACTGTTAACTCGCGTTTTATTTTGGTTGGGATTTTTATGTTAAATAGTAATTTCCAATCTTTTTCGGTTGAATTGTACCATTATGACCTAAAACCTATGACCTGCTCACTTTAACAGGTTGGCGGAATTTTTCCCGTTGAACAAGCGGGGTCCCGACTACTTCCAGTCTGCATTTGAGGAGAGGGGCCTGGCGGAAATTGTCAAGCTCCAAAAGGCACAGGTAGGCTTCTGTACTTCTGTGCAATTCTCTCGAAATTTATTGACAAGTAGTAATATATTAAATGATTGAAATCAGGCGAACAAGGACGTGAAGAAGGACTTGACCAAATACGTTGGGGACGCTCTGGCCGAGAACAAGGGTGCCAAGGAAATCATCAACGAAGTTAAGGAATATTCACAGAAGTACAATCTCGTGGAGCACGAAGTCGTGACCATTGTAAGGCAGCATTTCGTAAATTCTATATTTTGGGGGCAGGATGTAAATACTAAATATAAGGAGTTCCTAATTGTTGTATACTACTTACCTAATTAGGTTTGGACTACTTTGATGGGAGCCGTGGATTGGAACAAGAAGGAGGAGTTGGTAGCTGAGCAGGCTCTAAAACATCTCAAGGTCCTTATTTATAATACGGCCCATCCAAATAGAGATTCTAGTAGAAAATGTACTTATATGGTAAAATATAACTATTTTCAATGGACAGAACTACACGTCTCTCCTTGGAGCCTTTTGTCAGACGCCAAAGTCGGAGCTGACGCTCCTACTCCGGATCCAGGACTTTTGCTACGACAACATGAACTTTATGAAAGTGTTCCAGAAGATTGTACTCCTCCTCTATAAGAGTAAGGAAGGAAATACAGATTTTCGCTTAAAATATTATATGTAGTGCTAATCTATTGATTCTTGTTTAAATTATAGCGGATGTGCTGTCGGAGGACATGATCATGAAGTGGTACAAGGACTCTCACTCCTCAAAGGGAAAGAGCGTCTTTTTGGAGCAAATGAAGAAGTTCATTGAGTGGCTACAGAGTGCTGAGGAAGGTAGGATTAATGAAATATTGAGGAATATTTAAACGATCACCAATTAGAGCAGATTTCCTCACCAAGGTTTTCAAATATTTCAAATAAGAGAATTTAAATTCCATAAATTATTGTAAAATAAAATATATATTTTTCATGATAAGTTTCAAATGATTGGTGAGTAATTTGCTGTAATTGGTGAGGAAATCTGCTTTAATTGGTGGGAGATTTGGAATTAATTGGTGATAGTTTAAATGGCAGCCAGTAATATTAGGACTACCTTAAAAAGTATAGACTTTAGCCCATGCCCATATGTACAGTAGTATAAAATGGGTAAAAATAGATGTTCCTGATTCCTACTTCCTACTATTCCAACTTCATTGGCCAACATCTATATTTGCTTATTTCTGTACTTTGTACTGGGTTAACATCGATTTATTTGGTGCAGCATCAAATATCAGCTTTTTTTTAAATAGATTTTACGCTAGAATCAATATTTTTCGGCAGTATTAAATACACGCTTTGCCTTTGGTTTTATGCTAAAATATATATTTTTGTGGAAACATTAAATACAAGCTTTCCTTTAAGTTATACGCTGAATAATATTCATCTGAATTTTTAGACAATATTAAACACAAGCTTTCCGTTTTACGCTGCTCAAATCTATACTTTTTGGGAAATATTAAATTAAGTACAAGTTAAGCTAAATACAATAGAATTAACATTGAATTTTTAACTATTTTAATTCCAGAGTCGGAGTCCGGCGAGGAGGATTGAGCGGCAAGAGTAGGAGCGTTGGACTCGGGCGTCACCTAAATTAACTAATTATCCCCTCTAAGTTAAAATTATAGATAGGCTCCAAATTCTACAATTAGAATTCCCCATGTAACCTGAAGAAAAGAATACATTTCCATTACTACGTACGCTCTGTTCCCTGGACTGTATTCCCGAGGCCAGGTCAGAGGTGACCCCAAACCGGGCTTTGAATGTACTGCTGGCCCCGAACCCTCTACAGATCTATATTATAAGACGGAGAAAATTATATATGTATCATGTATAACCCTATTTTCTTGAAATTGCATTTCATCTATAAGTTGTGTGTCGCTAATTTACTTGTAATAAAAATAATACCTACAGGGCGGGACGAAACGAGTCTGCTGGTATTCATTTGTAATTCTCCCTAATAAAGAGAGATTTGGGTCCAAAGTTATGTAGGAATATGGAAGTGAACACATCTAGAGCAGATAAATCTACACCAAAAAGGCGCAGATTGGTGGACTACGAGCTATACTTTTCGGCTAACATATATATTTCTGGGTTCAATCTAAATGTTTTGGGTTAATATAATTTTCTGGGTTACAATCTCTTTATGGTCTAAAAACGAATCAATATTTTTGGGGTAAAAATATATATTTCTGATTTATATTTTATTATCTAAAATCGAATCTATATTTTCCGGCTCCAATATATACTTTGGTCTAAAATCTAATCTATATTTTGGGGCTCAAATCTATATATGTGGACTAGCATCTGTATTTTGGGGCTCAAATCTATATATGTGGACTAGCATCTGTATTTTGGGGCTCAAATCTATATATGTCGACTAGCATCTGTATTTTGGGGCTCAATTTATAATTTTGAACGAAAAAATGTATTTCTGCGTTACTATCTATATTTTTGGTCTAAAATCTACCTAAATATGTATTTCGGGCTACAATATAGGTAAGTATATATTTCTGAGCTCAATCTGTGTTGGGTCTAAAATCAAATTTTTTATTATTGGGCTTAAATCTATATTTTGGGGCTACAATCTAATCAATATTTTTATGCGAAAATCAATTTTTTGAGCAAGCAGGAATATTAAGTCGTATAAGCCAGATGCTACCGGGTTTTTTTGTGCCTTTGGCTTGGGCGTGAAAAATGCGCATAATATTAAAAGGTAATAAATAGGCCGGATTCGGAATTGAACCTTAGCCAAGAAGGGTCCCTTGATGTTCTTAAGGGCTCCTCCTGCATAATAGAATCTGGATCTGTTGTTCAAAGGAAGATGCAGCTTGCATCTGGACGGCCTTAGAACTCAGAATGAGCTCTTCCTTTCAATTCCTCCTTCCATTCATTAGGTTACAAAGGCCTTCGCCTGGCCCTTTAAATGGAAAGTCTTCCAGAGGGTCCAGGTGGACTCAGGTAAAATGTGAGCCCAAGGTAGGGAACCTTGGGCTAGGGCTCCAGGGCCCTTAGAAAGATCTGAACCGGAAATAGGATCAGCCATACATACAGAAAGATTGGGTCCCTTCTGCCCTCAAGAAGCATTTCATGGTCCCGAATGCCCTTTCCATCTCCACCTTGAATTTTGGCTAAAAAACTATAAATAGGAGCAAAAAAGGAGGCCGGTTTAGGATCCGCCATAGCGTGTGATGGACAGAGCTTCCCACGGCTTTAGCTCCTGGCCTAATCTTTCAGGTAAACAGTGGGAGGAATTCTCTATTTACATCTACATAGTAACATTCGGTACACACGTACACTACAGCAGAACCTACCAAAAACTGTGGAAATCCGTTCAGTCATACACACCAAAAAATATATCTAAAGCTTAATGCCAGAAGGAAAAACAAGGATCCGAACCTAAATAAAGCCAGAATTCCGCTATTAAATAATTCAAATTGGGAATTTCGAGGAACAAGAAGGCTTAGCCGGTAACAAAAAATTACATTACCGGAAACGACTTAGATTTAGCCGGAATTTGGATACTTCCGAAAAGAAAAACCTAAAAAATATATAAGTCTGCAGAGTTACCAGCCAGAAATACAAGACGAAGTTAAAATAATTATTGATTCTTACAAATAAATAAATATTGGGAGCATCTCAAATAAATCAATTCTAACCCCAAAAATTTCAATATCTTCTGACTTTGAGGCCTGGATCCGGATCCCTTTGATTTTGTATACAGGCAGTGTAGGCCGGGACCAGTGCAATTTGATTTAGCCTTCTACAGAATACTTTAAACTACAAAAATGCAACCAATCTCGACCTCCACTTCTGCACTAAGTTCCAGCAGTTAAGTCAAATCGTCCCCAGGCCCTCCAATTCTCGGATTTTCGGTTGAGTCCGTCCAGGCCCAAGGTTTCCAAAAGATGCTTAGCTCTGTAGGAACTGAAAGGCCGGGACCAGTGCAATATTATGCCGCGGTAGGCGGAAATCCAAATAATGACACTGGGACCGACCGGTCAGTAACACAGGTTGGATTTAGACTGGAGTTCCCGGATCCCACCCCGGCATAGATCCTGCTTCTCCGCACCATCAAAGAGAATAGAACGGATTATTAGCAAATTGAGAGCTCCTATTAAAATCCATCACCCCAAATCTAGAACTCATCCCCAGAAGTAGTGAGAACAAAAAGCAGTGCACTTTTTCGAGAAAACACTATAAACAAAAATAGTGCAAGTTGATACGGAGTTTTCCCCAATGCACTATCATAGGCCCATGCCCGCCCAGCTAATTCCATGTACTGCTAAGTACGACATGGTTCCAACTTAAATGTACATTGTCATGCACTTGTCCAGGGCGGGGCATATTTTACTTATTAATTATTATTAGCTAAAACGACTTGTCATTAATTTGAAGTAAAAATTCAGACTTTTAAATTAGGCTAGGATTAGTATTAGTGCCTATGATTAGAAGGGAGGCTCTTGGCTTGTCAGACAACTAAATTAGATGTCGTGCTTGGCGTGCCGGGGCAGAGCCTCTTTCCTTCTGCTTATGCTAGAGACCTGGCCGGAAATGACATTTTTGGGGAGCAGGAGCAGCGTAATTGTGCGGGTAATGACTTATGACTTGACTTCCACCTCCCCAAATCATTGTGGATCATGCTCCCTGTCCACAATTAGAGTTCCTTCAACTCCGGCCCGCCTGTCAAGATGACGAGGACACGGGCAAGCCAAAAAGAGGGAAAAAGAGGGATCCTGCCCTTGCCTCCTACGCCCATAGCCACACAAACTGTGTTTGATACAATTAAGTCTTCCCAGAAATCCCAAAGAATATACTTTTTGCCCTTTGGCTGCTTCAATTACTCCCCGCTCAGAAAATATGAACTTCCGCCCATATTCATCTATATTTTTTGAATTTATTGAATAGAAGCCTAATACATGCCTATAATTAAGTTTTAAAGCAGAGAGGCAAAGAAACGCACAGGCTAGAAGGAAGCGGCGTCCTTGCGTGTCACGCAATAATGGTCAAAAAAAGCCTGGGCTCGTCCATCCAATCGGCTCATAAATAGAACGCATGAACGTTGTAGCCCTCAAATAGAAGGAACAGTATGATTACGCTTTTTTGCGCTGAAGAGTCAAGTAAAGAAAAAGGTCCGTTTGCCATCTGCTCCGCAGCCCAAAGTCGTAAGGGTAAAGGCTACTACTACTACTCTCTGTCAAGGTTGATACAGGAACTTAATATATACTAGCGGTGGCCAAAAGTATAAATTGGAGCCCAAAACAGTTGCTTATTTCCGTACTTACGGGCTAAAATCCTAATTTTTGAAATTGACTGAAGTACCGTTTCTGGGCCGTGGTCTTAGTGACAGGAGACAGGGCCTGTCAATGCACGATTACGGATTTAGGCCTAGTATACTGGAAACGGAAACTGCTCAAGCAGCGCCTCAATCAAACTGTTGAGGCCCCTCCCGTGAGCCTGTCTTTGAGTTCGTCAGAATTGAGGCACTTTTTTGTGGGGAAAGAGTCATGCTACGCCGTGTTAGGCTAACCACCTGCTGCCGATCAACTGTAACGCTGCTAGTCTTCGAGGAAAGATGCTCCGACTTGAAACAATAGGAAGAGCCCCCGTAACCTGTCCATCCTCGATCCACACCTGGCTCCTACTTTCCGAAACACGCCAAGTCCTTATGGCTTATGTCCAGCCTATCACCTGCTCCAAGATCCAGGATACTCTTTGTTCTTCAGGCCTATAAATATTTAAAATGAGGCACACGTTAGTTGTCGAGCAGATACAGGGCGGTCCGAATTTCCATACAAGCTCGGTACCAGTTGTTTGAAGTAATTATAATTAATAGTTAAAATAGGCCCCACCCTAGTAAAGTGACTGGGAATGTACAATTAGGTTGGAACCGAGTCGCCCTTAGCTGTACATGGAATTAGCTGGGCGGGCATGGGCCTATGCAAAGTGCATTGGGGAAACTTCCTTATCAATTCTCCCCATTTTGGTCTTTAGCGTTTACCACTATTTTTAACCACACTGAACATTTAATGGTAAAATCAATATTTTACCTGCGGGAAGAATATTGAATCCTGGAAAATGTTACATAAGCCTGGCTGGACCGAAATAAACTTAGCTGACAGCCATTGAGGAAAATATACCTGAACTGTTCTACCTAAATCCTATTAGAGTAGAATTCAGATCCGAGACCTAAGTTCGGAAATAAATACGTAAGTAGAGCCTTGTAAGCTCCAACTCCTTTTGAGCCCTACCTCGACCTTGTACCAATGGTGAAAAGAATTGAATTTAAGAAAAACAGGGTTCGAAGAATGGAATCAATTTAGTTTCTGAAAGCCTTCTTATTCCCCAGATGAAGGCTTACCTCTACCATCATCTCAAATCCAGTAAGTACAGAGTAAGCCCTAAACCATTGACTTGTTTTTACCTTCCTTTTACTAGAGATGGCCCGAACGGAAGATCAGAGAACAGAAAAGGCTCTTATTTCCGAACCCTATTTACATTGTATTTACAGAGCCCGAATCTCACGGAACGGTCGAATATAATATGAGCACCTAAGAACAGAACAGGAGATCCAATCTTCCTTCCCTTCAACTACATTCTTCTATTTAATCCTCCCCGAAAAAATATCCCAAAACAAAGACTGAAAATGAATAAATCTAAATATTAACCGAAGAATATGACTAAAATATAGAGTTTAAGCCAAAGCAGTTGACCAATATCCGTATTTGCTCATTTGCGTAATGTTTTGCGCTTCAGTCTATATCTTTTGGAAATAATTATTATTAATTCGCCAAAACAGAGGCGCAAATTTGTTTCCTATCTCTATCTCACGTCTTTTCCTGTGCTTGCTTTGGGTCAAAGTTTATATTTCTTGGGCAGGACTCGCGACTAATATTACATTCGCGAAAAGGAGCAAAATTACGTAGTGAATATAATTCTGTATTTACCTTAAGACGCCCGACGTGGCAGATTAGCCAAATGTCAAAGGCGGCTGACGCTGAAATCTGAATAGGGTGCCCCCGCGGTGTGCCCGCCGAGCCTTTCAGCCTGCCAAATTCATTAACATTTCGAGTTCTTCCAGGAAGACGGAGACAATAATTCTGGGGATTCCGTTCCCACAGTCTTGAGAGGTGAGAGGTCAGGCGGAGCACTATTGTCCCAATGGGCCTCAGCCTGTACTCTTCCCGCAGAGGCTCTGCCCAGGTGCGTCCGCCTAATTGGAACCTTGAGCAGGAACTGAAGAAGAGGGAGGAAAGGTGGGCTCCTGGGCTTCTTTTGGTTCACCTTTGGGCCATAAGGCAGAAGGCATAAGGCCTTATGGCAGCGGAACAAAGACGACCACGCTCCCTTCTGCCCTGCACATCTTCCCATGCCTGACACCACCACCGGCGGCCCAGAACCCAGGCAGCCAGCAGTCCACCTATAAATATGAATACAGATATCAGGAATCTACATATTTTTTCTGGACCTTTTCTACAAATAATCAAGTAGGTACTCGTGGAACCTTAGAAGCTTACCTAGACAGGAGCCGGAATCACGAATCCTGTACGACAGATCCTTCACATTTTTTCACATGTACGCGTACCCAAGCATCTGCTCCCTGTATTTAAATTAATGCATCCCCCAAAAATAAGGAATTACACCGCGAAATGACTTGATTTTAGAAATTGGACGTATAATGAAACATAGAATAGACAGGCTAATTTAATAGAAATAGAAATGGAAGTTATAATTTAAATACTAATCTTTATAAATATATTTATAATTTAAATACTTTGGCGACTCCATTATCTACATATATTTTTGGGGAAGCTCTATTAAGGAGTCCAATTGAGGCTTATTAAAGCAGAGTAGTACCGTATTCCAATCTAAGAATGTAATAAATAAATAAAAAGTAACGTATTGTACAAAGCGAAGACTATCAACTAACACCAAACACAGTTCTGTTAGCCAGAGCATCTGTTTTTGGGAACGAATTCCGCCCAAGAAATCCAAGCTTATAATGCAAGTAAATGTAATATGACCCTCATCAGAGGCTCATGTCAGGAATTCGAAGCTTAAACAAATAGACTTTAAATTCCATATTCGAGCCCAGTCGAATTAATGCCGAAATATGGAATGGAATTCAATGTTAATGGTAGAAATTCCAAGGTTCTAAATTTAGGTTTAAAGTCTGTCCTGTCTCCTCCCTCCTTTGCATTTTGATGATTGATTTAACTAAATCAAGAACCAGGAGGCCAGATTGTCGGGCAATCAATTTCCATATTTTAGGTGATTGGAAGATTAAGGCACAGTCACAAGTCACTACAGGCCCGATTCAAGGATAAGTTTACAATATATTGAGACTGAGGACACACAACTGAATTACTAGGACCAGATTGGACTGTAAATTGTAAAGAGCTGAAGTGCCTAAGTTACTTCCGTTCATGGGTCAAACTGAACTATAGAGAGATAGTGGACTTCCCAAGGCAGGCCGGCCGGAAGCCCAGTATTAGGTCACCCTTCTAAACAGGCAGGCCCTTATCGTCACTACTAACACTAAAAAAAAAAGCTCCACTCATACATACACCGGCCCATTCATTCCTGGGAACGACGGCCAGTTCTTTATGGACTGGACAAGTGTCATAAATTAGGTTTTTTACTACGTCGGAGAGTTAGTGCTAAATAATAAAGTTCGGAACCAGAAACCTGACACATGGTCCCAAACGCAGGGCTACGCATATACATATGTACTCAAAACTAAGAGCAGTCTCATTTACTAGTAAACAGAATTTGGCTTAAGGCTGGGAGCGGATATAGGCGGGTCTAGTGTCGAAGGTCAGCTTTGGCTTTAAAGCTTGACGTAATAATAGCAGCATTGCATAATAGCGCGTTACCTGGCCTGGGATCAGGGTACAAGTCCCAGGTGTCTACAGAGTACAGAAGGCCCTTTCTTCTGGATCTGGAAATGCGGTTGCTGGCTGTAGTAGAGGTTCCTCACCGAAGAATGAAGAATGTCAATTGTCAATGGCTGTGCCCTGCAGAGACACCCTGTCTTGTCCTCTTGCGTCCAGCCCTTTGTATCTGCCTCCTAAGAATGAGTCAACAACAATCCAGGGGTGACAATAGTGGAGGAACTAAATAACAATATCCAGCATAGCTATTGTATGTGGAGTTATATATAGACCATTGTTATCATCCAGGCCCATACAGAAGCCCTTTAAGTTTAAAGCCCAAATTGAAACTTACCTTCACACTTGTGACACAACTGACCTTGTGACTGTGAGCTCAGATGACACGTTACACGACAAAGCGTGCTCCCTGAAGTTTAAAACGTTAGTTGATCTGCATTTTATATAATTATTCGGAGATTTAGAAAAACTTGCACTCCTCATCACTGCACAGACATTACTGTTCTGATTTAAAATCAAGTCCGTACAGGAAGGATTCTGGCTCTTTGTGTGTAGTGTATGGGAAGCGCAGGGGCTAATTGGCCGAAACAAAACGGGGAGGCGTTGTTTTGCTACGAAGGCGCTTAAGTGGCCAAAATTAAACAGAGAGGCGGAGCCATGTAATGACGGCGCCAATTTTGAATTCTCATACGTTTGTCTTTTTCGAGCTCTAGAAATGGGATCAATAATTATCTCTTAGAGGAAAATATAGTTCTTAACCCAAAATCCAAAGTCCTAGCAGTGAATTCAATTCTATTGTACATCAAACCCAATTTAGGTTAACTTACTGTTGTTAGATTTGATTAAGTTAAAAGACACATTTATATTTATACTGCTCAAAATGCAGTATGCAAGAAAGTATTGACATATGACAACATCTTTCCCGGAATCAGGACCTCAATTCGCAATAGTGACATTTATTTCCATAATACATAATTCTGGCGGTCCTTAGGTTTGGGATTCAAATTGAAAATAAAAATTAGGGCCCAAAAATTGAAAACAAAGTTGAATTATTCCGAAACCTCAGACCTGTCAAGATCCAAGACGTATTTTTTAGATTGAGGCTCAAGTCCCAAGGTCTTGGGCCATTATTACACAAAAACCATGAATATTTTCAAGGGTGACCTCCGACGTTCCCATTCCATTCAAAAACAACTGACGTCCATTGATGTCTGATTCTGGAAACAAGATAGCGTACATATATATGTACATGGAACGTCAGAACGAACCCAGGAATCAGGAACCAAATTACGGAATCAAGGACTGGACACACACACCTTCAATCCCAAACGATTTGTAAAAAACAAATGTAAATTCGGAATGGCGAAACTTTTGAGGTGACTTCCTTGTTCTGTTTATCTTACAGAGAGACTGTCGTCGTCGTCGTCGGTGGGAACAAAGAAGCAGGAATTGTGCAAGAGCTCTCTTGACAGGCCAAAGTGTGACATTGAAGCCAGAATCACTTTTCCAGCAATTTATTTTATAGCTTCTATTCCAACGAAAACCGGTGACTCAAACTATCCATAAAGATAAAAAGCAAGACTTTGTGCTGACTATGTTCTTTCCATCAGCCATGCAGTTCTGTATACATATATTAGCACACATAGAGAGTGTCAAAGGTCTCCAAAGAATCCAGTGTTTTGGATTGTTACCGTTTTCTACATTTTTTTAACGTTAAATAAGATAAAGCGATAAAAAATGATAAAATTGTATCATATTGTAATGTAATACATCTGAATTAGGGCCATAATTTGAAATACAGTACTTTTGTTTCCATTTCTTGCAATATACTATATTTATTTAACCCAGACCACGCTGATAAGTTTGGATTTATTTCCAGAACTCCCGAATTGTTTCACGATTTCAGGCAGTCAACTTCCAATATAACAAATTGCGGAACGGAATTAGCAGTACGATTTTGACTCGGCCATACTATATACACCAGATGATAGGTACAATTACAATATGTAGAATAGTTTGAAGGATGTGGCTGGAACTTTGGTGCCGGGTCCCACTTGAGGCTTCAGAGTCAGAACTAAGAGTAAAAATACATTGAGTTCTCGGCATGCATAATAAATATGGATCTCTATCTCTATACGTTCAATGTACAATATTACAATTATTATAAGCACTTCCTTCCACAATTATTAGGAACGTAATGTATAACAGAACCATAACTATGCACATGTTATGTCGTGTTGCAGAGGCTCATATTTCACAATTGTGTTTGTATATGTATGAAAGACTGCTAGAGTTTATTCCAATGCTAAATGTTAATGCTAATCATAATCATAGTTCATAGTCAGTAAATGTCAGTAATCCCAATTTGTAGCACGGATACATCCAGCCACTTTGCCTTGTCAGGAAGAAAGGATATCGCACCAAAACTATGGGGAAATGGCACTCAGATGGATTTGGCTGAAACTTTGGTACACTTATAGTTCTTGACCTCCTGAACAATGTTGTAATAGACTTCCAAGCCATAGGATCCGTCCTTGACCCTCTACTGGTCACTAAACTGTCACCGGGCGGTCAATCGGTTTTTGTTTTCGGTAGAGTGTCAATGAGGTGACCCACGGCTTTGACGTCCATTGCAACATTGTTCAGGAGGTCAAGCTCTGTAAGTACCTATGTATACCAAGTTTCAGCCAAATCCAGTTGAATCATATTTCCCCAGCCCATAGTTACGGTAATAACCGGTGTATTTATTTATTTAATCCTGTTTCTATTGGAGTATATTAGCTGTAAGATTAGTAAGAACGTATACATAGATAACCCCAATGGAATTCAAAACAGAATGATGTAATGTAATCAGTTGATGTCCGTAAGTATACGAATATAGAGATAGAGCTATGAAAGTGTCCCAGCCTTGAGCCAAACCCATCTGACTACCACCTGGTTATATCGGCATTTAGATAAAGACATTTTGGTGAATTGGAAAATTAAATT
>JAQFZY010000825.1:0-20974 GCA_034696285.1 Hypogastrura burkilli | reverse complement strand
CAACAACGGTTTCCGGGCATTGCCAACTGTTGACAGAAATGTTTGCAAACTTAGAGACAAATAAATAAATAAATAAAGAAAGAAAGAAAGAAAGAAATATATATAGCCGGACCTAGCGCTATTATATATAGGATAATACATAATACATTGTTGCTGGATGATACTTGGACCATTGACTACCTTCAGTGTACAATTATGTTTAAATTACATCACTATAGTACTGCAAAATTATTATTTACTCGATTTAAATTATAAATTTATTTTCAACTTAATCTGTCATACTACAAGTCCCCGATACACTCAGCACAAAATTTTATATCAGCTTCACACAATTTAGTCAAGTGATGATTAACCCCGTTTAGATTCTTCCGAATTATGTACATTTCTTCGTAAAGCCTCCAAGCCTTCGAGAAATTCCCTTGGACCTTTAAACCATCAGCTAATGACTTTTTCAGATCCAGAAAACATTCGTCTGAGGGGTTCCATACGTTTAGCATATACTTGTAAACTAGTTCATAAATCTGAACCATTTCATCAAACTTCTGTACTTTCTCGAAGGCATTGGCCCGGATCATAAGTATCTCTATTTTAGTCTCATGATTGACAGGTTCGGCTTTAAAGCTCATGTTCGACATTGAAGTCAGTGAAAGGATTGCTGCATACACTTCTCGTTCCCGCCGATTTCCTTCAAGTTCCACGAATTTCGCCACATCTTCGAATAGTTTCAGTATCTTAATGGTCGTAATAGCACTGACGCCATTTGATACTGCGATGTTCACAATTTCAGTCCAGTTCCGTTCCTTGCAATGGACAATCAAGGTTGCAAACTCTATTGATGTTACGCTGGGCTTCAGTTGATAAGCTACTTGCATGCTGCGCTCTTTTACCAGCTCAATGGTTAAATATTGACGCTGGAAATTTGTCACGCCTGTTATAATATCACCAAGCTGCAAGCAAACACCAGTTGTGGGCGGATAAGCTTCTGGGAAGAATTGCACATAATGTATATCCTGGAGCAACAACAAGTAGCCTCGGGCTTCGTACCTCTTAAGGCGCAGAGTGAACTCATGTTCTGGCCCGAGTACCTCTTCAAGCCTAACTTTAAATTCCTTGGCCAATGATAGCATTTCTTCGGGTTTTCTGTAAAAATTGTGGCAAGCCAAGGACGGGAACTTGCCGAATTCCACAACCAGCGCATCGTAGTATTGGGCATGTCTCCAGAGGCAGACTAAATGGGGTAAGGCCCGTTCTATTAGATTCGCGTCTACGCTGTAGAGGACGCTCACGAGTATTAGACGGAGTCCCTTATTCAGTACTTGAACATGCCTCTGATTCTGTCCAATCTGTAACTTTAGGGACAGTTGGTCTGACTTGCTGATTTCAATCGAACCGTCCGCTTGTACAGTTACCAAGGGATCACTTGTAATGCCCAATTGCAGGGCACTCAGAAGCTCAATTGGGATTGGTACGTTTGGAGCGAAAAATGAAAGTATTTCCCCCATTGTGAAAAACGTATTTTGGATTTTGGAATTATTTTAAAACGGGTTCAGGCAATTTGATTCCGCCGCTGCTTCTATTAATACTAAAGGTGCACTCAGCTAGCATTGATGCAGTGAATATGGAACTAGGACGTCAAGATTATCGTTATGTAAGCATACGATAAGAAATATTCATGCCTGTATTTCTAATACTATACAGTCTGCCTATACTGTGTTTCTAATCAGGAAAAGATTAGGCGACTCCTACCATTGGGCGCACATCTGTTTCGACAAAATACTTCCCCCGAATGCAAATTCTACAATGGAAACTTCGACCAGGGCATCATTTCGCTGCCCCATGCTATTTAGCACATATTACTGGTTTATTATATTTCATATTGCCAAACAAGCCCGCAATAACGCGGAACGACTAACTACGTCTTCTAATTATTTCTAGGGTGTAACTGCACAGGTACATATATTGCATCATTAAAAAAAGAAACGGCTAAATCCAAAGTTCGGGAGTTTCAGTTTTCCAGGCTCAACAGGTCTTCTTTCTGAAAAAAAAATACTTACGAATCCGTGCTTACATAATTTTGACAGTTTTAGAGCCTTTCTGTGCCAATTTCTTGTGGACAGACTTGGGAAACGGTAAAAAAAAGAGTTGACCCTATTCTATAAATACGGGTATTGCCGTGCTATGGCACACATAAATATAAATAACAGTCAGTAATTGCCATGTAGTACGTATACTCTAATATTTGATAAAATATTTTACAACTAAAGCAGCAAACATTGAATATATGTTGATGCTTGTCCAACAAAATGAAATAATTTTCGGTTGTTATTTAATGCTGTGATATGTCTTGTTTAAATCACGTGCCCTGAGTTCCGACGGGTCTTATTTATTTGTGACGGGGTTGTTGTTGACCTTATCCTCTAATTCTAGTAAGTGGCGTCCGTAGCCATTGGCAGACTAGGCTAATAATACCTATCACAAAAATCTCAGGTATAGGCAATGTCTTTACCAAAGCGAAACGAGTGGAACACTACGCTGAGTTTCAGAGCACCATTAAGAATGTCGGTTCTTGCATAGACCCGGACCCGTCAGGTTGCGGATCTTGAACCGAACCGGATCCGTACTCGAACCTACGAAGCACTACAAAAAAAATGTATATAATTGGAATGGGAACAAATAATGTTTCTCCTTCATCAATAAAAAGTCCAAAAATTAAAATAAATATCTCGATTTTGTCGCAAAAGTGCCTATTGTGAAAAAGGCATGTTGATGTTTTTCGAAAAGCGCAATGGTAAAATAAAAATCTTTTAATTGTCGCATAAGTGTAAACTTTGATATATACATGGTTATTCTATGCGCAAAGCGAAAGATACATACTTAAGAATTTCAATTCCATAATTTTCTGATAAATTAAAAATGGATAAATGCGTGCTGATCAAAATTCAAATCTCGATATTTATGGATGGAATTATGGTCCAGCCTTAAGTTTCGGGAGTGGTTTTAGCATTCATAATTTTTTTTTTAATTTCAACGTTAAGAAGGTGTTCGAAAATGTTTATAACTGATATATAAGTGTGTAATGGCTTTTCCCCGCTAACCTCGAGTTGTCCATTTCACCCACTTCCCACACATCAAGGTCATGGATCATCAACTGTTCCAGCTACCGTAGTACACAGTCTAGCCCTTGATAATTGGTTAAAGTGATTTGATTCAGAGATTCTGTACATTGAGCGAGACTATTCCCAGACCAAATGATCATTTAATTTAATTTGTCTTGATTGACTCAATGAGCGGCAAGTGGAGAGTATAATATGGAGGTTTGGGTCTTTTGTGTGTATGGAGGCACAAGGCCTATTGGTACTTGTTTAACACGATACACGATGCTTTACAATTAAGAAGGACACGAGTAGAAATTTCCGCAGAGAGGACAGAACACATAAGTAAGATGATAAGACTAGAAGTAACTCAAACTTGAAATCAGTGTTAACATTAGTGTCAACTTAAAATCACTAGCTGGAAAATCTGTACGCATCAGAAATTAGTAAAAGCCATTGTTTAAGGCAGATGTCTTTCCTTGGAATCTACCTGAAGGCTTACCCATGGACCGGATCAGCATACAAGAAGCTGCCGGAAAAGTACGTAACTAGTACTAGTATGAAGTATGAGTCATTTATATGGGTTAGACTTAAGACTTCTGTCTTTAGAGCTGACAAAAAATCGATCAACGTATCCTAACTACTTTTTCCATCTCTGCTTACAAACTTTACATAAAGCGTATAAATTGTATAGTTATCTGTTTAGTAGGGCTTACGTCCAGCGTAACTACTTGAACTGGAAGTTTTGCTGCAATTCCGCCTTAGATGTTTAATGAGCGGACCATATGGCTGATTATATTCCATTGATCGTTAACATTTATGAAGATTTATGGCTATACAACCTTCAGATGTATGTCCAAATATTTGGATTCGTATGAGGAATAAAAGAATGTTGGCACCATAAACAGACCAAAAGTCTTCTGAACTTTGATTTTCATATACTTGGGATCCAACACTACTTATTATTTTACTGGCCGCTAAAACACATTATTTGGCCGCGATATTTTTTAGCAATTAAAATATAATTTGCGGCTGCTGAAACATAGAAATTAGAAATCAGGAGAACTGGTATATAAATTGGTTGAAATGTTTTTTTTCGCAATGCTCAACAAACGGGAGAAATTCAAATACAGTTTATTTGACAAAAATCATTTTCATCTGGGAAAAATTCAACCTGATGACCCTACAATATATATACACTAATAAGATAAGCAACATGTATGGAAATAATTTTTGTAGTTTTTGTGTGCTTTCATTTCTTTGTTATAAAATTAAAGGAGAACACAAGAAAACTAAAAGTATTGCCTTTTGGCTTTTCGTTAAAAAAAAAGTTCCAATCCCTTGATTGTAATAGATTTTTTGACGCTGAACGACGATTAAAAAACGAAGAATGGGTTCAAAAGGGACACATGGGGATCGGATCACTTTTAACTATGAAATTCTAAAATGTTCAAGATTTGCAGATCTAATGACAGTAAAGAATCCTACATAATATGCACGTTAAAATCTCCATCTGACCGGTTTACTCGTTCTTTCATTGGCGGGAAGGGCAGAGTAATGAGTAATATAAGTCACACACAGATGGCGTTGGTTGGTGGGTAATATCTGCATGGTGAATGTTAATGTCACACTCGCAGATACGATGTACGATACAAATGCCCAGAAAATATAATTTTTAGTTATAGAATACAAAGTGACGCACATGGGATGTCGTGTTACGCACCCGAATTTCTAGTGCCGGGCCCGCTAGTATTTAAATAAGCACTAAAGGCATAGCTTTACTCCTTGACCTCTAAAATATTCGCACACCGAATAAGGCATACATGTTTGATGTCCATTTAAACGTTGTTTGTCGTGCAAATATCAACAATAATCACGAGTTTGTGAATTTTTTAACCCAAAGTGAAAACTTAATACTATCCGTGATATCTCCTTTGAATTTGATTGAAGTGTAATAAACATTGTGAAATATATTGCCAACAATATTTGAAATATTTTGCTCATTTATATGTCCTAGCTGGCCCAAATTATATTTTGGCAACCAAAACCTATATTGACCAATGGCAACATGTTAGCAGCCAGCAGCCCCAAAAACTGCTAGCCATAAACCATACGATTGTAAAGCTTTAGATACTGGACAGAGGTACCATTTACGAGAGTACTATGTGCTATGTACGTAACGTGTTCCTAGCTCGCCAACACCTACATGTGCCTGATAGTTGCATAGCTGGAGGGAACCGGGAACCTTTCCATGCTCGTAATCGAATAATGGAGCTACATAGTAGAAGAAAGTCGATAACTAAGGGAGCAAATATGATTGGAACTATTATAGTACATAGTTCTAACGTGAATTCGGTTCTTCTTCAGCTAAAGCCGGTGTGTGGCGAGGTGAGGAGGCACATTTAGGAGCCGGACTCGGGCTAGAGCAGGCATAACATCTATTCTGGTTCCATAAACATATAAACTATTTTTGGCTTTAGTGCTTCTAATTTTTGCCTTATATTCCTGTGTAGTTTAAAATTTGGTATTAGAATAGCAGAATAATTTTAATTAGGCATGGGTGGACGGAGTAGTAAGAAATTGTCGCTGGACAAGAATGGGAAAGTTGAGGATTCGGATGGAATGGGAGAAAAGTAAGTCGAAACGAACTCTATAGAAAGTCCCGGTAAAAATTAATATGATTTTAGCGCAAGGAACTCAAACAGTTATTGCAATGAATTAGTTTCATGGGGTGAACACTTAACCTACCTTGATCCAATCCATTTACAGTCTACAAGCAGCCTCAGTGCCTATTATGACGGAAATTAAGCGTACATCAACAACTTATTGGATTTTCCGGTATTTAAGCTAATTTAAATTTTTACGTATTTCAGAAACGGGATCACCGAAAAGAAGGAAGGAAAAGAAGAGGAAAAACCTGCCGTTGAGCCAGTACCTTATTTTTCCTTGGTATGTTCAACCAGACCTAATATTAATGCTTAAAAGAAATTCATATACTTTAGATCCAAAAAAAAGTAATTACTGAAAATGTATGTAGATGTATACGAGATTTATACAAGATATATATTCCATAGCCGACCTGCCTAATATTTTTAGGATCCCCTAATTGTTATAATTTCTTTTTGGCTAAAATCCATATTTTGGGCACCATTAAGTACAATGTACATCTAAAGTAATTAATATATCGATTTTAATCTTCACATCAATAATGCAGAGGGTGACCCTTTTAAGCATATGCTTTATTACAGTATCTATTGTATTGACGCAAAATGAGTGTTATTGGAATGGTTGATGACAATAGCGTATGTCAGTTTTTAGGCGGGGTTCGGTTCTATCGATTGAGTTCTATTTTCGACTCAAGCAAATAGCACATGGCCTCGTTTTCTGCTGAAGGGAACGAATAAAAGGCCATAGTAGTAAGCCTTAAGCCTACTGTTTTCTATATTATGCATTTATTTTGCTTTCTCCCCAAAACAGTATCGGTATGCCTCTGGCCTGGACAAGTTCCTACTCTTCGTTGGCTTCATATCCGCCCTGGCTTCCGGCTCTGCCCTCCCCCTTATGATTATTCTCTTTGGACAAATGACGGACAATATTGTGCAGACGGGATCCGGGGCCACAAATGATGAATATTGCGGACGGACTGCGTCTCCGTATGTCATTTTTGTAAATCTTTTTTCAGGAAAAATTATGTAGCTTATCGCGAAAATTGCGCAACACTCCTCGCAATATATCGGCCGTACGTATATGTGCAGTTTATACTCAGAACAGCTTGTATTTAATATTGTTATACAAAAATCTAGATTTTACCATCAAACAAAGTACTCTCATACAACTGAACAAATATAGAAAGTCAACCAAACATTGAAGCTCAGATCTGGTATATACCAACTTTGCAAAATGTATGTCCAACAATATATCATTTGCTCATTTAAATATTTCTTTTTCGGGATGAATTAATGTTTTTGGTCCAGCTTAAGTATTAAAATACAACAATTTATTGTGCACCTAGCCAATTTTTTTTATAATAAAAAGTCATTTGGGCACCAGTAATTTGTTTTAAGAATATTTTTTTTGCCAGAAGAATTTTTTTTAAATGTTTTTCGAGTAGCAAGAATATTTAATTGAAATATTTTTAGGGCAGCATGCATATTTTTAAAACGAATATTTTTTGAAAGGCACGAGTATTACCTGTAAGTCTTACTCAACCTTAACCTAATTAGATATATCTGTAATATAGAAACTGTCAATTAACCAAGTATGGCGTATGACCCAACCCTACCAGTCAACCCGAACTTAATTAATTAAATTTACCGGTAAAGTTTTTAATTAAAATCCATATTTTTAGCCTGTTTCAGTACTCCCATTCATAAGAAGGTACTGTGCCATGTGAAAACCTTTCCATGTGTAAATACAAATTTTACTGCTCGAATATACAATAATTTTAAGCTTATCGAGCCTCGAGTCTGGCAAGAATTTGCATTATGCTTAACAATGCACTGAATCACATGTAGTTTCCGTCACATGTTGTAATCCCCCTTTATCTATCTGGCTGTGACTGATAGTGAGAACTTCTGGTACATTTATTACGGCTACCGGTATTGCAATTGCATTGTACTATGTATGTAGAGTAGTGTTACGTGCTTTTGCCTAGTCTCCCAATCGATAAATCCTGACCTTATCAGCCAAACACGAGGTTTGATCAATAGGCCGCGGCGGGCCTGTGCTTTATGAAGACCTTGGATTTTTCCGTACTTGTTGCCGGGCTCCCGGGCCTAAAGCCCCTCGTAAAGTAAATACTAGAGAATGCAAATACTGGGCCCACTTGTGCTAAGTGCCTCAAAAGGCCTAGTACTTTTATTAATGTAGGCAGATCTTGCATAATCATAATCAGCCCTGCCTGAATGTCAGTGTCAGTTATGGTATTAAGATAAGGGCCTCAGGCATTATATAGTTAATTATTACTGGGGGAATTATTAACATGCGTAATTTATGTAATAGGTATTATTGGATGGTTCTGGTTTGGCATAACGTTGGGATGGATAGCGGATAACGTCGGTGGATTACTAATACATGAGAATGTCTCACAAATACATACAAATACGTACACTACACGGTACATAGCAAGTACCTCAACATTAAATATTTCAATTTTCTTGGGGTTTACTATTCAAACATTGGCGATTCATACAGAAATGCAAATATTGGTTCTTATGTAAATCTTAGTTTAAGATTTTTTATAGGAAATTAATTAAGCACATGATTTTCTTGGCAAAATATCTGTGCATCAAAATGAAGGTATGTTAATTAGACACATAATACATTGGGCGCTAGGTTAAAATTGAAGTTAGGTTAGGCTTGGTTAGATTAAGTTAAGATAGGTTAGATGGGCGTGGCCAGGAATAGGCCCACGGGGCCCGGCCCCCCCCCCCGAAATGTTCGCCAAAATAGTAATTTCCCCCTTAAAATCGCCAAAATTTTCGCCTGCGGCGCGCTACCTATTCTTTAGGTACTATAACTTCTACATTTTCAAGCAAAAATGGCGAAAATCCGCTATTTTTGAGGTCAAACGAATGAAAAATGTCGAAATTTTCGCCCGCTGCGACAATCTACTTTAAATACGACAAAAATTTGCACTTTTTTTCCAAGAAAACGTCGAAAATAAACGGTTTTGGAGGTAAAAGTGGGAAAAATTTCTCCGCCTCCGGCGGAAGCACATTGAATTTATTTGGACCCCTCCCGAAACTGAAAGCTAGCTACGCCCCTGGGTTAGGTTAGATTAATTCAGGTTAAATAAAATCAAGTTAGGTTAGATTAATTCAGGTTAAATAAAATCAAGTTAGGTTAGATTAAGTCAGGTTAAATAAAATCAAGTTAGGTTAGATTAAGTCAGGTTAAATAAAATCAAGTTAGGTTAGATTAAGTCAGGTTAAATATTATCAGCTAAGGTTTGATTAAGTCAGGTTAAATAAAATCAGCTAAGGTTTGATTAAGTCAGGTTAAATAAAAACAGGTTAGGTTAGATTAAGTCAGGTTAAATAAAACCAGGTTAGGTTAGATTACGTCAGGTTAGGTTAGATTAGGTCAGGTTAAATAAAATCAGGTTAGGTTTGATTAAATGTGGTGAGGTTAGCCTAAGTTCGGTTAGATTGCATAAGCTCGGTTTGGTTAGATTAGGCTAGTTTAGGTTAGATTAGGCTAGTTTAGGTTAGATTAAGTTATTTCAGGTTAGATTAAGTAAGGTTAGGTTAGCTTAAGTCAGAATAAGTTAGAACTAGTTGGTTTAGGTTAGGATAGGTTAGATTAAGTTAGTTCAAGTTAGATTAAATTAGTTTAGGTTAGGATATGTTAGATTAAGTTAGGATAAGTTAGCTCAACTTACATTAAGTTAGATTAAGTTACTTCAACTTAGGTGAAGTTAGATTAAGTTAGGTAAGATTAGGTTAAAATTTCTAAACAATTTCACATATAACAAAAACCGATTTGGCCAGAATAGTTTTTCACCAGTCGTATCGTAAATTCTCACATTATAATTTAGACTCCGTTTAGGACATAAACATAGAATACAATTGTATGATGATAATTGTGATATGCCACATGTGCTTCAATGGTCCGTGGCGTCTAGTTTTGAACCAATCAAAAGCATAAGCCAGTATTTAATTTTGACAAAAAGGTATAGCTCGTAGCCCATTACAATTTACGGAAATTATATACTAGTGTAGATTTTAACCAAATAATATGACTCAGGTCGGTATGGACTATTAATTGGCATAAATGTCGCATAAACCGAATGAAAATTTTTTTAAAAATAAATATACTTGCTCATTTGCACAGTTTTTGTATTTTGCTAAAATCTATAGTATTAGAATATGATATCTTAATAGTTGGAGCACACGTGTTTGATGCCTTCTACCATATTATTGAATTATCAAAATTTCATGCGAAACTTCCATACATTCCCTTATTGAGCAGTGATGGACGGTATAAACACTACTGTGGCTGGCACCTACAAATGTTTGGTGTTTCGTAAGAGCCATGACCCTGAAGGTCCGTTTCAGTACCAGGCACCGCCGAACTCTTACATCTACATTATAAGTTTTAGCTGTCAATCTTGGATCCTCCTAATTTTTTTGATGGTTCCTATTACGTGCAGAGCTCTAGGAAACTCGAGCACGCTCCCACCAACTACGGAGGATCCGGACAAGGTCATACAGGACCTCGTGGACGACCTTGGGGTGCTTGCCCTCCAGATGGGCGGCGTGGGGGCCGCCTCCTTCATTCTAAGCTACTTCTTCATGTATACCTTCAACTACGTGGCAGAGAATATTGTAAGTCGGCCACAGTTCATGCTAATAATCCTAGCTGACGGTAATATTGGGGGAAAGTAATGGACATGTACTTTATGTATGATGAAATGACATTCAGATGGATTTCCTTGAAATTTGGTACATTTATAGATACCTCCTGAACAATGTTCAATTAGTGCTGAAAGCCTTATGTAGCTTCCTTGACCCCGACGGCTCACTCAAATGTGAAATGTGAATAAAAACCGGACCCCACATCGATTTGGCTGAAACTTGGTATAATTACAGATTCTGAACTCCAGAACAAGGTTTAAGTGGATCCAAAAGCTGTCTCCTTGTCCCACTACTTGTCAAATGTCCCATTTACACGCTGACCAATTTATGACCTATTTGAGGGTAAAAGGACGTGCTAAAGCTTTTAGTTTCGTTTAAACAATGTTCAGGATATCGGGATCTGTTCGTATACCAAGTTTAAGGCAAATCCATTAGGTTACAATCTTTTTCCCATGCGACCATTGAGTGACATGTGGAAGGTCAACAAAGCAACGGCTTTGAGGATAATTCAAAAGTTGTTCAAGAGGTCCAGATTTATAAGTGCGCCTACAGTATATAGGGCGAAACCAAACTGATTACTAAACTCCCTTAAATGTTGTTCAACGGTTTAGTGTGTAAAGTTATAAATATGGGAACAGGAACGTCTTAAACTACTATTTACATTATTTACTACCTAAAGAAATTAACACTTAATATTATTATTATAGTTAACATTGATTTCAGAATCTTCATATTCTCATTGTAACTAAAGTAATTCTGAATCTACAGGTCCACCGTATTCGGAGTAACTACTTACAAGGTCTTCTCCGGCAGAATGTTGGCTGGTATGATACGAATCAAGACAAGAACTTCGTGTCCCGCATTGCAGAGTAAGCTGAACTATGTGTATTGAAATTTTCACACTAGTAGTGCGCTCTTTTTTCATATTCGTCCATTACAAAAAACATCCGAGTTAAACTAGCTTAAACTAATTCTAATGATACCAGCAGGTTATATAAGGTTGGATTAACTAAGGTTCTTAGAGATTTCAATGTCGTTATTTAAGCTTCTGGCTGCTTTCAACGCCCACAGGCCGTTTTCGGGGTTGGGGTGTACTATAGTTATAATGGCATACTACTCTCGGTCCGCTTTCTTTAGGTTTTCTTCGCGCCAAAGAACTTCAAGTATCAGACATGTATACTTCTAATTTAATATAAACTAATCCGCACTCCTGCTTTTCATTGATTCAATAGTTGAGTTGAAGGTGCACATGTCTGATATTTGAACTTTTTTGTCGCGAGTAAAATCTAAAAAACGGACCGAATAGAGTACAAATATATATAACTTCGTTACGTAACCAATGGGATTATTTTTTGTTACCATAGAGATTTGGTGAAGATCCAAGATGCGATTGGAGAGAAGGTCCCGCTGGCCCTCTTCTTTGCGGCCACAACGGTAGCCTCCCTCATCACTGCCTTTATATATGGCTGGAAGCTGACCCTGGTCGTCCTGTCGAGTGCCCCAGTCCTGGCCATTGTGACGGGGGCCGTGGCGGGCCTCATGTCGAAGCTGGCCTCCACAGAGCAGCAGGCCTATGCCAAGGCAGGGAACGTGGCCGAGGAAGCCATTAACAACGTGAAGACCGTGATGGCCTTCGGCGGGGCGGACAAGGAGATCCAGCGGTATCAGGTCGGGCTGGACTTTGCCAAGGCGGCCGGGAGCCGGCGCTCACTCTTCTCGGGCCTCTCAATGGGCCTTATGTGGCTCGTCATGTACTGCTCATATGCACTGGCCTTCTGGTACGGGACCAAACTCATTCTGGACGGGAAGGATGACGAGTGCGTTGGGCTGGAGGCCGAGTATGGGGCCGACAGCCTCCTCATTGTAAGTACTGGGTGGAAAATAATAGATGTTCACCGGTGAAATATAGGTTTCGGACTATATAGGTTTTGGCAGCTGCTTTATTTTTTGCAGAAGTTAACAGTTGGAAATTAGCGGAACTATTATCAGGCTTAGTGTGAATGTTTGAGGCAGTGTTCGTACACCCTTTGACTCATTTCTACCCAAAGCTGTATTTTATCTACCCAAAGCTATATTTTAGCAACCCAAAGCTATATTTTCTCTGCCCAAAGCTAAATTTGGTCTATCCAAATCTATATTTAAGCTACCAAAAGATATATTTTAGCGACTGAAATTTAAATCATCACCAAATAATTCGAAATCTGTCTCCAATTTTAACAGATTTCTTCACCAATTACTTCAAATTACTCACAAATCTTTCCAAACATTGTATAAGCAAAATATGATTTATTTTAGAATAATTAACTGAACTGAAACGTTAAAATTCAAAATATTTCAAGACTCTGGGGAGGAAATCTGGTAGAATTGGTGAGAGATTTCGAGTTACTTGGTTATGATTTAAATATTCCTCTATTTTACCTACTACAAACATGCTAAAAGTTATATTAACTACCACAAACTCAAACCATTATTTTAGCTACCAAAGCCGAAATCTTTGCTACAATAACTTACACATATTTTACCAGGCTATAGTTTTGTTACCAAAAGCTATATTTGAACTACTAAATGTTAAAAGCTATATAGGCTACCAAAAGCCCAAACATATATTTTAGCTACAATAAGTTATATGTACTTTAGCTACACAATGCATTATTTAATGCATTAATGCTATATTAGCTATCAAAGGCTAAAACCTTTTTCTTAAATTACATAAACCTACATTTTTGCTTCAAGGCAGCAATATATTATATTTTAGCTAGTTACCAAAAGATATATTGTAGCTACCATAAGTTATATTATAGCAGCCAAAACATATGATTAGTGGATATGTAAATTAAAAGTGTAAGGCGTAATTGTAAGCTCTGAGAATTATTCTTAAGCTAAATTTGAGTTTTAACCGTGACTGATCCTACTTTCAGGTCTTTTTCTGCGTGATAATGGGAGCCTTCAATATTGGTCAAAGTGCCTCTTACTTTGAGACCTTTGCAATGGGCCGAGGAGCCGGTGCCGTAATTTACGCCGTTATCGATCGAGTCCCGCCCATTGACAGCTATGCTGAGCAAGGGAAGAAGCCCTCGGCCCGTTCCACTGGAAAGCTTACCTTTAGCAACATTAAATTCTCGTATCCCTCAAGGCCAGATGTCGAGATCATGAAGAACTTCTCCCTAACGGTTCAACCTGGACAGACTGTGGCACTAGTCGGTAAGACCAATTCCGATTCAAGGCTCATAGGAATCGAACAGTTTGGGGTACACAATTGTGACATTGATACATTTTCTACAAAAATTGCTGTTTCCGATTCCGATACCAAAAATTTCGATTCCAATTATTTTTTTGCGTATAATCCCAAATCCGATTCTACAAGCCTAAATCACGAACCGTATTATTAATTCGCAGGGCACAGCGGTTGTGGGAAGTCAACCTGTCTCCAGCTACTCCAACGATTCTATGATCCACTTGCAGGAAGCGTAAGGCTTATATTCTTATGCCAGACGATAATTCCTATTCACACGGTGCTAATTTTTTTTGGAAAACCGCTATTTTGCATTTCTTCGGGTGAATTAGTTCGCGTTTGGATTGCTAGAGAGAGTCCATAAAAATAGTTGAATATATTCCGTGCCAGGTCTCCGTGGATGACGTGAATATCCAGGACCTGAATCTGGGCTGGCTCCGATCCCAGATCGGCGTCGTGAGCCAAGAGCCCATCCTCTTCAATACAACCATTGTGGAGAACATTCGGTACGGGACTTCGGCCGAAGTGACGCAGAAGGAAATTGAGGAGGCCTGCCGGAAGTCAAATGCACATACTTTCATTTCAAAGCTGCCAAACGTGAGTGATTCTGTTCAAGCAAATAAACTTTAAAAAAAATTAAAGATTTAGTCAGCACAAAGTACAAGGGGTAATTTTTATTCCAGGGCTACAATACCCTTGTGGGTGACCGTGGAGCCCAGCTCTCCGGAGGACAAAAACAGCGGATTGCCATAGCCCGTGCCCTGATCCGAAATCCGCCGATCCTTCTCCTGGACGAAGCTACCTCTGCTCTGGACACACAGAGCGAGTCCGTGGTCCAATCCGCTCTTGACCGGGCCCGAGAAGGCCGGACCACGCTCATAGTTGCACATAGGCTCTCAACGATACGGGCCGCGGACTTGGTCGTCTCCATTGAGCATGGGGAAGTGGCCGAGAAGGGAACGCACATGGAGTTGCTCAAGGCGAAGGGACTCTATTTCCAGCTAGTTACGGCCCAAATGCAAGGCCGAGGGGAGGAGCTGGATGAGACGGAAGAGGCTGTGATTGGCTTAGAGAAGGGGAGCACGCGCCAGGCATCCCTCAAGCAGCGCCAGGCTTCTATCCAGTTGAACGATGATGACGTGGCCGCCATTGTGCCTGTACTCACGGAAGGGACGCTCACGGTAAGGGATCGGGGAGCAGGCTTTAAAACAGGAATTCCAGCCAAGAATAGGCTTGTGTTTAAAGTATACCGGCTACCAAAAGGGGCGTGCATCCATGTGCATCAAAGTTAAGCTAGCTTAGGTCTACCTGCAGAAAAGGGTAGAGTATATTTGATTGGATGGATAAAGTTAAGACATGCTCTGGTAAATACATAAAAGCGTTAGATTAGGATCAAGGTTTACGACTAAGTTGGGTTCCAAGTTGGTAAAGGTAGGTTACAGTAGGTATGTATGCAATCGTACTTTTGTAATAGCAGATGAATGTTGAAAATCACACTTTCGGAACTGCATCCCATCACAATGTGATTCAGTGGTATTTAGTTGGATTCGAGGTCTAGTGGGATTTAGTGGAATTTGTGATTTAATGTGGTTTGGTGGGATTTGGAGTTTAGTGGGATTTAGTTGGATTTAAGACGTCGTGGGATTTAGTAGGCTCGTTGAGTTAATGGGAGTAGTAATTATGGAGATTTAGTGGGATTTGAGGTTTAGTGTGATTTAGTGGGATTTGTAAATTAGTTCGATTTATGATTTAGTGTGATATGTAACTTAGTGTGATTTAATTGAATTTGAGGTTTAGCGTGGTTTGTGATCTAGTGCGATTAACTGGTATTTGTGATTCAGTAGGATTTGGATGGATTTGAGACGAAGTGGGTTATAGTGGGATTTGTGATTAAAAAGGATTTGCCCTTTAGTGCAATTTACTTGTATTTGTCACTGAGTATGAGTTAGTTGTATTTAAGACGTCGTGGGATTTATTGGGATTGGTTATTTAATGGGAGTTGTCATTTAGTGAGATTTATAACTGAGAGTTTCTTGTGATTTAGTGGTGTTTTTGATTTAGTAGGGTTGTGATGAAGTCGGATTTAGTGAGCATTCTGTGTGCTTTTACTGATTTAATATTGCTGCGAATTTTGAAGGCTTTCATTACATTTAAGTAGAATCCCGTGAAATCCCATGATTGTTATGACCGGTTTCATTAGTTGGTAAAGTTACAGCAACAGTTAATTTCTGGTAGCTCTCTGTGGAGAATAAGTTTGATTAACTTGTGTTTGACATTTATACCAGTGAACTATATCCCAGAATTCCCCATCTTTACTGTAATAATATAGGAAGACGATTTGGCGAAGGAGGCGACGTTCCTCCGCCTCCTCGGCCTCAACGCCAAGGAATGGCCCTACATCGTAGTGGGTGTCATCATGTCCATCATCCAGGGCTGTGCCATGCCGGCCTTCTCCATTATCTTTGGGGAGTACTTGGGCGTGTTGGCAGAGCCGCAGCGGCAGGAGGCCGAGGACGGTGCAAACCTCTACGCCATCCTCTTCGTGGGCCTCGGCGTCGGAGCCGGGATCTCCATGTACCTCCAAATATTCTGCTTCAGCATGGCCGGAGAGGCACTCACGTCAAGGCTGAGGCATCTCAGCTTTGCAGCCATGCTAAGGCAGGAGCTGGGATGGTATGATGACGAGTCGAATAGTGTCGGGGCCCTCTGTGCCAGGTACGAGGACACATTACTCAAAATGTCACAATATTTGTACTTAATATGTCATGGGCGCTAATATATAGCTTCGCGCTTACGCCCCCGAAATGAGCAAGCAATTAATATTTATGGGCCAATTTGTGTAGATTGGCGGGAGACGCGGCGGGAGTCCAGGGCGCAACGGGCCAGCGGGTCGGGAGCGTAATTCAGTCCATTACCACGCTGGGCGTCTCCCTGGGGATCGGGGTCTACTACATGCCGAAGCTGGCAGCCGTCTCCCTCGCCTTTGCCCCCGTCATCGTTGTGGCAGCCTACTTCCAGGGGGCCCTGATGGCCGGCTCTAATATCATGGAGAAGGATGCCATTGAGAATGCCAGCAAGGTGGCAGTCCAGTCCGTTGGGAACATTCGGACCGTGGCGAGTCTCTGCAAGGAAAAGGACTTTGTCAGGATGTACAATGAGCAGCTCATCAAAACGCACAAGTAGGCATTAATCTGAAAACGCAGGCACTTCTAATTCCCAAATACGTACAAACATAACGACAGTACTTTGCTTTTACAGGAAAATTCTGCTGATGAGTCACGTACGTGGAGGCCTCTTTGGACTCAGTCAAGGTAAGCTTTATTCTACGTGGTAGCTTTTTCAAATTTTTGATTTATGAATTGAATTGGCGAACAATTTAAACCATGAAAAATCTATGTGAGCTACGAAAATAATTACCTTTTCCAGAATTCCAAATAAGCTAACATTGGACATTTGCTTTTTTTTATACAGGGATCCCATTCGTTGCTTATGGAGTCGTCATGTGGTACGGCGGTGTTCGTAAGACATTATATGAAATATAATACAAGAAATACATTTTGTATTACTTTCTTAATATTATATTCTGTAAATAGTGATCAAGGATGACGCAGAGGCATTTGAGAATGTCTTCAAGTAAGTACATTACGTTCCTATTACGTACTATACTATGATAATGTTGAACTACTAAATTACCTATTAAACTGATTTTCCGACGGCTGATTCAATTTGTATATTTAACTTGCAGAGTCGGCCAGGCCCTAATCATAGGTGAGTAATTTAAAATTAAAAATTATATAAAATATATGTTTGTTTTGGCTATATTATTACACATTTTTGATGTACTACAGGAACAATGATGGTTGGCCAAGCCATGTCTTTCACGCCTAGCTACAGCAAGGCCAAGTTGAGCGGGGCACGGATACTCCGGCTTCTGGATCGGGTTCCGGCCATTGACAACTCCCCAGGCGTTGGTCTAAGGATTGTGAGTGCTACCTAATTTTACTGTTTCCGTAAATAAATTCCCAGTGCAATTTCAATAGTTATAGGTACCATATTTGCCTAAAACAAGGAGCGAATATTTATAACCGTGATTTCTTGTTCCGAATAGAAAAATGCCGAGGGTTCCGTCCTATTACAAGACGTTGTGTTTAACTATCCTACTAGGCCAGCCGCCAAAATCCTTCAAGGACTCTCCATGGGAATCGAACCAGGGAAAAAGATTGCCCTGGTTGGGCCATCTGGTTGCGGGAAATCCACAACAATTCAGCTCATACTTCGATACTACGACCCCATCTCCGGGCGTGTTGTAAGTGAAGCTGAGCCTAAAATTATTTAAGTCAATATTAGTACTGCCCAAACTAGTATATAGGCTTTAGCCCAAACCAAAATATGCAAATGCTGGTTAGAAACTTAGCTGAGTCATATTATATTTCCATATTTTTGTTTCCGCTGAATCTATAGTGTTTGGGCAGCATTTAATACAAGGTACTTGGCGTACCAGTAGTAATGACTGTATCTAATTCGTGTTATTTACTTCTAGAAACTTGACGAGCAGGACGTGGATGCCCTAAACGTTGACTCTCTTCGGTCCCAAATGGCCATTGTGGCCCAAGAGCCAGCACTATTTGATCGATCCCTGGCCGAGAACATTGCATATGGAGACAACTCAAGAGAGGTTGGGATGGATGACGTCATTCGGGCAGCTAAACAGGCCAATATCCATAATTTCATTGCGTCACTCCCAATCGTAAGCGCTAAACGGGTTAATTATCATTATTATCAAGTTGTTCATTTAGTATTTGTGCGTGCCAAAATATGTAAACAAACCCAAAGACAAACAATTTAAATTACAAAATATAAATATTGGAGCGATTTATTTCATCTGTTTATACAATAGCTTCTACGCTTGTCTTCCAATATTATTGCTTTAATTTTGACTTAAATGTTTATGCCTTGTCCTTCCTGTAAAACTCTTACCGGCCTTTCTTACAGCCTTTAGTTTCCTTTCTTTTAGCCCCTTGCCTTACTGCCTTCACTTAAGTTTCTTGAATTCGTACCTTACCGCCTTCGTTTCAGTTCCTTGCCTTGCTGCCTTATACTTTTAGTTTCTTTTACTTTCCTGCCTTCCTCTTTTACGGCGTTGTTACTCTTACTTTCCTGCCTTCCTGTTTTACGGCCTTGTTGTTTTTACTTTCCTACTTTCATGCCTTACTGCCTTGTTACTTTTACTTTCCTACCTTACGGCCTTACGGCATTGTTATTTTCAGTTTCCTACATTCCTGCCTTATGACCTTGTTACTTTTACTTTTCTACTTCCCTACTTTCCTACCTTACGGCCTTACGGCCTTGTTACTTCCGCTTTCCTACTTCCTGCCTTATGGCCTTGCTACTTTTACTTTCCTGCCTTCCTGCCTTACGGCCTTGTTACTTTTACTTTCCTACCTTCCTGGCTTATCACCTTTCAATTCTTTGCCACCCTACTTTCCTTATCTGTTACCAAGGGCATATTGTTTATTAAGTATCTAGATTTGTCCATCCGTAATTTCTGCTGGGCTAAAGTCTATATTGTTCGGACAGCACTGAATATAAGCTTATATATTATGTACGCAGGGCTACGAGACGCGTGTTGGTGAGATGGGGACCCAATTGTCGGGAGGTCAGAAGCAGCGGGTGGCCATTGCTCGTGCCCTGGTCCGGAATCCCAAACTTTTACTCCTTGACGAAGCTACGTCTGCCCTTGACACGGAGAGCGAGGCCATTGTGCAGGAGGCCCTTGACGCGGCCTCTGAGGGCCGGACCTCAATTACGATTGCTCATCGGCTCTCCAGCATTCAGAATGCAGACCGGATCCTGGTCATAAGCAATGGGGAGTTGCTTGAGGCAGGGACCCACGCCGAGCTCCTGGAACTCAAGGGCCTCTACCACAAGCTATGGAACATGCAGGGACAGCATAAGAATAATGATAAATAATCTCGGAAAATATATTATAATTATTTGAACAATTTAGTGATCCTTAGTTTGGATGCAGGATGTGCTGCAATGGTTCGTGATATAGTAATACCTCCCAAAATATTGTACCTGTTTGTTATTAAATTCATTCATATATTACCGGAGCCGGATATATGGTCAAACTACCTGTGTACTGGGTATACTATTCAGACCTAATCTCCGTTTCTACGGGAAGGATTTATCCGCATTTTTGCCCATAAAGACATTAAGTCTTGCGAAAGGCTTAGTCATGTAGTTAGTCGCATATACTTCCGATAATAAATTTGCCTAATATTAGCCATGAAAATGGTAATCCTGGAGTAACCTGAAAGCTGAGGATCAAGTCCTATTTCTGATAATGTGAAGTGAAACCTGTTTTCGAAGGGAAAAATTAAAATAATGTCGAAATTCTCGCCTTTCCATTGTGATGGATACGCAGTTTTTCTTACGTAGGCGCCAGCATCTTAAATTGGTATACTTTTAATGGTTTACAATAAAGTTTAAAATGAGACAAGAGAGAACCATTTAAGTGGTTTTTTAAAGTGGGACGATCCGCCGGATTTAATTTTATCAGTCCACATAACCTCGCACTAAATCATGTTCATACACGTTTCGGCTAGTCCGACTCCTTTCTTTAATGATTTGCTTACTCCCTGATCCCTGATTAAATTATTAAGGAAGGGGACAGGGTTTCATGAAACGTGTATGAACCTGATTTAGTGCGAGGTTATGTGAACTGATAAAATTAAATCCGGCGGGCCGTCCCACTTTAAAAACCTCACTGTATAATAGCGCTAGGTCCGACTATTATATTTATTTGTTCTTTTGTTCTTAACTATTATAAAATTACTCCAAGGTTTGGTCTGTCCGATTGATCCTGATCGCAGTTCTCAACCCAGACCCACCCAATTCCGCCAGCAAAACGTTATGCCCAATACAAAGATCCAGATTGAACTTGGGATTTTTAGGGTCAAGGGGTCAAAAGGGTCACCTTAAGGGCCAAAAACATGGCTCCTAGCAACGTATTTTTTAGACTTTTGTTGACATTTTCTGAAAATCCTAAATGGATTTATTGACACTTTTAATTCCTTCATGGTCCGTAACAACAGCCGGAATTATGAATTATTAAATCACTTTGAATTGACATACCGCCCAAGCACAACCCTTTTTAAGTGGTCCAGGTCCCGGTCTTGGCACTGTCACACCTTACAAATGTTAATTTCACTAAACAGATTGCCCGGTTTTGAAGGTTGGTGTCGGATGATCTTGGGTGGATTTGAGTCTGACCCAAACCCAAACCTTAT
>JAQFZY010000824.1:0-20989 GCA_034696285.1 Hypogastrura burkilli | reverse complement strand
CGGAACCCCAACTTCCCCTTGACCTGGAAGCCAAGCCCCCTCCACCCTATCCCTCTTCGGTGAAACCCATTCCAAACTTGAAGCCAATTGTCAAGTCTCCGGTTCCAAAACCTTCAGCCGAACTTTGTAGAGCACAACCGGTGATCCCGAGGTCTCCCATCCCAGTCAGCATCCTCCCTCGATTTGATGCCCAGGCTCAGATCAAGCCCCGTCCTCAACTAATCGTTCATCCTAGCCCAGCCTTTCCCTTGCCCAACTTGGTTCGGCCCCGCGTAGTAGACACTCAGCATCCACACATTGTGCGTTCAATCCCTCCGCTGGAAATCAAGTCAGTTCCCAAGCAGCAGCAGCCGCAGCCCAAGGATGACCCTTCGCCTTCCGGCGGAACGGCTGGAAGCCGCCGACTTGAGGCAATCATCTCGGCCCTGGGTCGCTCCAGTCAAAATGCTGAGACCAATGCTGCCCAAGAAGGAACAGAGCATTCGGGGAATATTCCGAACCTACATCGGACGCCGGGCATGCCGAACGTGATACGACTCTCCAATGCCAAGACAGGCAGCCTCACTGGGAAGCTCCAGCAGCAACACTCGCCCTCTCTAATTTCTCTCCCGCCGGGGACTGTGAGCATCTCTGGATCCACGCCTGGAAACACAACCATGATCACGATCCCAGCCAACCTCTCCCATCATCTCCATGCCCAGCACCAGCAGCACTCCCAGTCAATTACAGTGCTCCCGTCCGGTCACAAGGTTGTGCCCATCAAACTGGTCACGGTTCCTAAGGGGGGCTCTGGTCCAGGATTCAACTCGCCGCTCCGCTCCTCTCCAACCATTCTGGAGGCAGTTAGTATCTCAAGGGCGGGGTCCCCAGGGACAAAAATTGGGAGCCCACTCCAGACCACGCCCCTTAATCTGAGCTCTGTTGGAGGGAACCTCACGCTCCTTCCTCTGTCGCCCAATCATGGACAGAACCCGGTCAAGGTTCTGGTCTCATCCCCGGTTAAAATGCAGGGCACTATGCTCCAGTCAATGGTCGTTATGGGGAATCCCAACTCGGCCCAAATTCATCAGCCCCGAACATTTCGTGTTGTTCGGCCCGGAGGTGGGTTCACGGATTTTCGAAGGGAGCCTGGAGGCGGGCTAACCATGTCTCATCATCAAGAGCCGCCTCTGGCGCCTGAGCCCGCCCTTCCGCCCGTGTCACTCATTTCCACCCCACAGGCGGTTGCCACTCAGTCAAGCGGTAGCACTGGGACCGCGATCCCTATATCGCTGGTCGAGCCAACATTCCCTTCCACCCGACTAGAGGACTTTGAGGACGGGCTTGAGCTCCTTGACGGCTCCGATGAGGAGTTCCCTTTTGAGGCTGATATAATTCACGATGAGAAGGACCTTGTGGACGCCCTTGCTGCTGCAAAGCAGGAAACAATTGCTCAGAACGGGATTGACTCTCATCACAAGAATCCCAGAACAGAGTTGACGAAGCGTCATGTCACGCCGCTCCCCAACAACCAGGGAGCCGACCCACCGTTGACTTCCAGAAGTCCCCCCTTACAGACATACCCTAGGAGCCTGTCCATTTCCCTTCCCGCTGCAGATATTCACGGGGAGGATCAAGAGATCATTGACACGTTCTCTAAGTCCCCGTCCAGCCCTCAGGACCGAATAGGGACTCCAAAGGATGAGGAACTCCTCTCAGACCACACCTACGTTGTGGGAAATAGTCGGGGTCTTGAGGCCCTGTCAATCGAAATTCCTGGGCAGGAGGAGAAGGAGGACAGCAGGATGCCGACGCGGAGCACGAGGTCAAACACCCGAATCGTGAGCCCAGACATTACAGCCTTTACGCCGAGTCGGAGCGAGACACCGAAGCCGGTACAAGCGGCACAGAAGCACAAGGCAGAACCAACTCTCATTCGGAATAGTCCAAAGCCGAGTCCGACCGGAAGTACGAAACTCCTGAGTCCAACTCCAGCCACAATGAGCTCGGCCCGTTCGAGTCCCATTCCACAGTCTGGACTCGTAAACAGCGGGACTTCAGCCTGGACACAGGCTGGCTCAAAGGGCCGGGCCGGCACTTCGAACAGGAGACGACGGCAGGAGTCTGACAGTAGCTCAACTTCCAAGGATGAGAACATTGTGGAAGAAACCAAGGTGGAGCTCGTTGAGTTGAACTCGAGGCCAGGGAAACGACGGTGCTCAGAAAATGCAGCTGAACTAATCAAAGCTTGTATTGGGGTCGAGGACACGCCGAAGCGGAACACGCTCCTCATCAAGCGGCTAGAAGAGGCTAACAAGCTTAAGGAAGCCAAGGCGAGGAAAGCAATGTGTAAGTCTCGAGCTTCTATGAGTTGTCCATATAACTTTTGTATGAAAGAGTGACTTATTTACTAAAACTTACTTTTTTATTAACTTATAGTGGCTGCTGTTGAGGAAGCCGAGGACGAGCTGGAGCCCATTGACCTCTTACTACGAGGGAAAAGTGGAAGGTCTAGTCGGGGCTCTTCAGAAGACAGGTCATCAAGTCGAGGGAGCAGTGTGAACCGGCATGTCCTCACAAACTCAAAATCCGTGCCTAAGGATGAGGACAAGTATGACCCATTTCTATGGCGGACTCGTACAATTTAGTAATAGTGTTTGCTTAATTTCAACTGTTCACTATTTTAATGCTCAGGCCGTCGGGTAGAACGAAGAATCGTTCAGTCCAGTCCAAGGAAGATGGTGGAAAAGGGAGGCTGGGCCCGGATGTTGAGAGCTCTACACTAAATTCGAATAAGGATGGAAAAAATAACAAAGGACGGAAGCCCATTCGAAGCACGCTGCCACCAAAGAAGAAGTCACCCCTTGCAACATCCAAAGGCCGAGTCAACATGAAGAAGGAAAGTCACCTGGGCGGAAGCAGTGGGTCAGAAAAGGCTTCTACGCCGACGACTAGTCCCGAAAATGAGAATTCTAGAAGAAAGACCCGGAGTAGCGTTGCAGGTAAGCTTGTACAAATCATTTTCACCAATACTTTAAGTTTAGGCAATAATTATCTTGTATCGTCAATCTTGATAAACTACTTGAGTGTTGCAAGTACTTAACTGTATTTTATTTTTTCTAGTTGGGAACTCAGACTCAGACTCACCCGCTCTCAAACGACGTCGGATATCAAAAGACACCAAAAGCTAGTACTGCTGTAAGGCAGACGTATTTTTGATCGTCAAGTTCTTATTAATCTCGCCACAAAATTCCCAATCGTGATCGGGTAGGTCTAATACTACAGAAGAACGTGAGGCTCCAAGCCTCACATGTTTGTCATTAATATGTAGTAGGTAATACATAGTATATAAATATATTATAGTATATACGATGAGGCTCACCGAAAGTAGGAGGGTCTGCTTAATTTGAATTGAGCGCGCCAAATAACCTCGTGTGCATCAGGTGATTTACCCCTGAAGGGAATGCGACGGGGGCGGAGAAACACCAACAGCTGAATACACGAGGTTATTTGGGGCGCTCACTTTAAATTCAAGAGAGCGTTCACTTTCGGTGAACCTCACATTATATGCTATGGTTGTTATTCATGACCTGGGAAGCATATCTGTTTATACTGTCGGGTAACTTGTAACGTACAATTCCTACATAATAAGTGTAAAACAATCGCTAGTGATTCCCATAGTTTTACCTGTTTTACTGGAACTGAGTCATAAGCAGAATAGTATACTCCTTCCAATGTTGTAATTAGTTTTGTACGCTACCACTACATGACAAACGTCGACTCGAATAAGTGCAAGTTAGTTCCACTTACACTGCTTTTTAACTTTTGAAATAATGTCAAAGCATGACGGTGCAAGTTGCAGGATAATTGAGCCATTGGAAGGGGAGAAAGTTCTGCTTGATAGCTGGCTCTTAGCAAGAAGTAAAATTATGTAATTCACTTATATTTACGCTAACTGAAATATTACAACGGCAGTGTACAAATATATATTTTCCAGATATGAATCTAGCCATACCATAGGTGTTATTTAGTATATCCAGCCGTCGATGGTGAGCGTGTCTTCGCCTTGTTGATGTATTCTCATTATTATTGTTTTTGTACTATATTGCTTGCCCTTGATTACCTTCACCTGAACATAATATAATAGTGTAATTTTCCTCTGTCCCATTTATTTACGTGCATTTGTATCCGGGAGACGGGTATTTGTGTTATACTTAAACATAGTGTGTTTCTCCTGCCCATTGCCTTAAATTTTTTATCTCTCTTACCTTAAGATAATTAGCCAATACTCGGTGGAGCTTGGGGGTGAAGTTGAATAGTGAAAAGGATTACTTAGATTCTGAATGTGTGGCTATGACATTGTGATACTAACACTTACTTTCTAATTTACTTTAGTTATAAATCCGGACAATACATTTATTAGTAAAGAGGACAGAATATCGAGTGGAATTGAAACGATATTACCTGTTTTCAGCCCATGTTTTTAAAACATCAGCACCACTTGCCGTACACAATGTGCTTAGTTTTAAGTTACGTTCGGTTCTTAGTGCTAGTTTACTGTGTCCCTGATTACGCTTGGTATATTCTTACTCCCAAGCGTGATGACGAGTTCGTTTAATAGGAAATATTACTTCTGCAAGTCAAGCCTCATAGCATTAGTACTTTCAATAATAGTAACATTATGTTTAAGGTACACAGTGAAGAAGAAGATACTGGGATGTGGAAGGTACTATTGTAGGGCGCGGGGCGATGATGGGATGTAAGCCATAATAGGTACCAAAGAATACATTTATGGAATGAAGTAGGCAAGTACAAAGACGCTCTTTAAGTGAGTCCTCATCTCACCAATCTATTTGATACAATTAATTATGCAGTCGCGGAATTGTTGCTACCTTCTAAGTAAATAGTTGTATATAATTAATTGGTAATGTATTAAAGTATTAGTGCATCTAGGCTTCAGTCAGGGAATGATTGATGTCAGGCCTGGTGTATATAAAATGCATACTTACGTAGTATAATTTCTACACTAGATATGTAAGATAAGATGTTGGCATTATACGTAATGTAACTATTTATAAAAGTAAAATATTCTGTAATACTTACGCGTATAAATGCGAAATATATATCGGGTAAGTATAGAACTGCTACCGAATATACAATATACAATATTATAAACGCGTCGGAATTAATAATAGTGTCAGTACTTTTACGTACCGTAAAATATTTAACATCCTACCGTTCAAACTTGACCATTCATGACAATGATCGTCTGGAAGTTGTTACTCGGCTGTCTGTCGTGTTGAGATTAAGGATAAACTTTACGAAGTTTTGGATCAAACAACCTTCGGGATTAAAAAAAAAAAAAAACATTCATTATATGTATAAGTAATATATAATGAAATATAATGGGCTAGCACTTTACTTGGAAACATCAATAACGAAGTTCAGGTTCATCCATATTAACTAGAGGAGCTGTTTATGATTTTCACTTTTCTGTCTGTATGTCCGTCAGTCTGAGCCGCCTCAATAACTAGGGTACCGCTGCACCGATAGATGGACTGTTTTCATCAATCGATTTCTAAGTTGTGTCTCACGGTGATTTAATATCCAGTTTGACCTCAGGCGACCTCCTTCCGGGTCAACTCAGGTCAACTCATCTTAGATTCGGAGTTCTTTTTTAAGTGAGGTGTTCTTCAAGCGTATCACCCATCTCTTTCGAAAGGCACTACTCGGGTTGACCTAGGACATTCTGTTGACCTTGGAGAGGTGACCAAATGTCAGTTGCTTAAATCGTGCTTACTGCTTACTCACAACTTACCCTATCCTCAAACTGTTTTCCCGAATCGATTTCTAATTTTTCTGTGATGTTAATTCCGTATAGAGTTTGGCCTGAAGTGACCTTTCGCGGGCCAAGATCAAGGTCAACTCGTGTTTCAAGTGGTCCTATTTTTCAAGTGAGGTGTCCTTGGAACCGTATCACCCAGCTGTTCCGAGCAGCACTACCAGAGTTGACTTAGGACATTCCCTTGAACTTTTTGTGCGCGGCTTTTGGTTGGCCTGAGTTAAAAAATGCCACTTATACTTGTAGGTTGCGGACAACGCCAAGACGGTCAAAATTATATATTATTTAGATCATTATCTGCTCCGCTACTTGGCTATGCACGTTACAACGGTTTATTCTTTATCTCTGCCATTTGGACTCTGGAATCACCGCTGAACAACAAATAAGCCACTCACCACCGGCGGCAACCCGGGGTCGCGGCATTTTGTCATTGGAGGGATTCATATGACTCATTACGGATACTTGCCATCCCAAATATTTAAACAAATGATATCCGCAGAATGTAAGGCACACAGCTGCAGAACATTACGCGACTATAGGTATACTTGTTCCAAACCATGTAATCATTGAGATGGAGTACGCTGCCGTTCAACCATCATTTAAAACAAAGTCGACAAACCTCTCCAGCGCAAATGTTTCGACAATATTGCCTAGTGATCCTTATAGTGGTAAGCAATAGTGATCCATATCGTTGCTCGACTTGGAACTGGAAAGAGGAAAGGGTGACATGGCATGAGAATGGGTTAGATAAGCGTGAGTCCCGTTTCGCTCTAATAATGAGTAGTTTCCATTTCTTTTTCCAATTTTCAGGAATTCATACTAATTAGAAAATCAAATTATTAAGTATAAATCAAACAAGTGCTCCGACAAGCTCATGCGTGTAGCCCTACGTGCCACACGGAATGACGAATTACTACAGTGAAATGAATCACAACTCAGTGAAATGAACCCCATTTTTCACTAATAAATTTAAATTTCTCGCCAATTTAACGATTTTTAAAAAAGTTTTGAAAGAAATTGGTTATGTGTATTTTAGTGTATCCGAATCCGTGGCTTTGGGTGACTCCTCGGGTTCGTGGGGTCACCGGTAGCCCGGAAAACAGATTTGTCAACTGTATTCATGATCCCGCTGCCCATTTGATATGTTACATGCCATAGTTTGGTCGGCATAACCTCGGTTGACCACGGAGGGGTCAAGTCATGGATCAAACCATAAAGTAACACTCACTATGCTATTCTGGTCAATTTGATGTGTCACATGCTATGATTAAGTCGGATTGACCTCGGCTGACCTTCCGGGGTCACCGGTGGGCGATCATGGGGGGTTACCGGTGCGGTCAAAACTTAATAATAAATTGTTAATTATTTAAAAATACCAAGTACGAATTCCAGCACCAACCGAAAAGCTCGACAAAGCTGCGTGTGACACAATGAATAACTATGCAATTTGCAATCACTGGGAAATCGGTTTCCTTTTTTTTTTACACATTACTGCAAAGATGAACTGGTACAGAGATCTTGTAATTTAATCATTTTGAGAGTTAATAACTAACTACTATGTATAATAACTGATGTTAGTAAAATAATCAAATAATAAATACAGAAAATAATGACTTAACCTTTGGGCCCAGAACAAAACTTAACTTACGAAACAATACTGTCAAATAGCGTTTACGGATTTGTATTGTATTGACGATTCATTTAAGAGTTAGGAGTTGACCGCTATTTAAGTCACGTTCGACTTTTCACTGTGACTTCGGGCAAATCGGTTTCCGTCACATCTTCGACATCAACTTCACACAACAGGACATCTTCCTTGTGTCCATAAAAGTAGCTTTGAGCTCTGGAAACTGAGTCCAGCGTAAGGTTAAAAACCGGATGAATGGGACGCTATAAAAAAAAAGAAAAATAATTAAGCCCTAAAAACTTCAGTTGCATTACTTGCACGAAATCATTGATAATTTTGTTTTGCAACTTTACCAACATATTCTTGGAACTGCCTAGAATCACTTTGGAGCCCATGGAATGTTGCGAAATAGACAGCCCACTGAGCGTATAACACGTGTGGTAATAGTCCCTTTGTCTGTGAAATATGACATTGAAAAATGTAAACTAAGTAACAGCTCGGATTTGTTGATATTGTTAAATACCTTATGTGATGAAGTAATACTTACTTTCCAGGCTTATCAATAAGTCCTCCCAAGGGATGCTGGCAACAAATTAAAATATACTCTTGAAGAGCCAGTTGATCGAAAAGCCAGTGCCCTTCCTCGGTTAAGTAAATAATTTCCCTTTGGCCCAACAGGGCAAACGAGGCGCCTTGCCAAAATGAGTAGCAGCCATCAACCAGCTTGTTCGTTCTTCCCTGAAATGAACGAATGACGAATAAAAGCAGAAGCAAGGGTTCCGACTATTATAATTACTACGCTAGTTGGACTTTGATACGGGGTTAGACGGACGGAGATTTTCTGCTTCGTATAAGAGTTGATCCCATATCCTATCCTTAATGGATGAGCTACAATTTATACTTACTGCAAATCCACCTTCGAGAGACATCTGTCTAAAATTAAGCCATCGCAGCAACCGGTCCCTATCCATCAGTTTCTCACGATTTAGAAGTATAAGCGTTGCAACGGCACAGAAAGTGTAACCTCCATGAGCTTCCATTCCTGGGAAGCCCCCGAATCCTCCTTCATATGTTTGGCACCTATGATTTTAGGATTTAGCAAGAATATGAACGAAATACAACTAGAAAATTATACTCAGGCTAAGTTAACTCTTATGCAAGGGTATCTATTAAACAATATACATTATTACATTAACGTATGGCTATCTGACGAATTTTACCTAACAACCCATTCCGCAGTTCCGTCGAATAAATTAGGTGCATCAAGATTCGTTAGCTTGGCCACAACAACGGCACAGTAGACTGCTCTCACGTCTACTTCACCTCCACGATGCATTCGGAACGACCCATCAGTCATCTTCATACTTAGTATAAACTGGAGGAGTGTGCTTCTAGAATTTCGATAAAATACATACACAACAGAATCAGTACGGAATTCATTTTTATCTAACATTAATAAGTAATTTGTAGGTAATACAAGAAGAAGTGAATACTAGCGCTTGGCACTTGCAACCGAAATGGGGTTAGAAAGAAAGATTAAAATTGTCTCTTTCTTGCTTTCTTTCTGCTTGCTGCTGAATCAACTTTGGATTGGAATTCAAAAGTTAGACAAAAGTTAGATTTTTCCTTTTCTTACAACGAAAGATATAATAATGGGTATAGCATCCATACAGAAAATCGCTGGTGGGGGTGGGGGTTTGTGACTTGGTTAAGTCCGGATGGGTCACGTGGATATTTGACGGGGCGACAGTACGGAGACAGGTGCCTGGTACAGCAACGCCTAATTCAAACTGAATTTGTGATTTTTTTTGTGTCAAAAATTTTTGTGAACATAGCGCACGGATCGGGTTTGTACAGTACAGACCCAACAGATCCGGCGGTGCCGAATTCAATTTCTTTGATACAATAGTGCACGGATAGGGTTTCGACTTTCGACGCGACCGGCTCAATGGTGCCTGAGACGCCGAATTCGATTTGTTTGGGACAATAACAGAGGGATCGGGTTTGCAGGATCCAATAGATCCGACGGCACCGAATTCGCTTTTTTTGAGACAATAGCAATCGGATCGGGTTTGGAAGAGCCAGGGGTACCCAGGAAGAGCTTATTTCTACTTCTCGGGTTTCCACTCATTCCCCCAGATCCTAAGATCGGGTAACTTGCTAGTATGTATACAATGAGTAAATGTTGGAGACTTAACGTACGTATTTATTAATTTGAGGGCCTGTGTGGATTCTAAACAGACGCACGCATTTATTGCTGCATACGTGGCGGCAAGGTGGGGTAACTGCTTTGGGCCACCTCCAAAGCCTCCATCCGATTCATGTTGAAATTGAGAGAGAAAGAGACTAGTCTGGCTTATTTCCTCTGGACTAAGTTTTAGGTCGAGCAAGTTAATTGAATGAAGAATCCAATAGCACAACCAAGGTTGACTAGCATCTAATGCCTGGAAGACCAAAGGAAAACATTGACCTTAATATGGCATCTTTTATACAATAGGTTCATAAGGAAGGCGAGAATTACCTCGTAGGCATCTGAAAGTTGACTCAAACCTCGTCTCAAAAACACAGCATGTTTTTCCTTGACAAGAATCGGAACCTCGGTATTCATGTGGCATTTTTCACTGAACATTCTGTATAGTTCAAGTATTTGCTCTTCTACTTCATCCTAGGTACACAAATCAACAGTTTAGTAAATTAAATATATAAAATAGCAATAATAAATTACCTGCTCGTCGTATGTCTGTGTAATATGGCAATCATGGCGGCTGATACATTTTTCTAGCTGTGATATTGGCCTTCCACTGTAGCCCATAATTATGTGAAGACTTTGCCCGAAGGACCCTTTCTTTCAATATTTCTGCAAGACGTTCAAATGCCGAGGTGTAGCGTTTCTGTGTTCTGTGCCAGAAAATGAAACAAAAAGTATACATTCCAAAATTCAAAATAATAAACCGAAACAGCCAATAAACAAGAAATCACGTCAGTATGAAGTAGTAGAAGAGTCTCACCGCTCACCCGGCTGCTCTCCAATAAGATAGTAAACTGATTCCAAAGAGCGGTAAAGGGTAAAGTGCAGTGCTAATTGCGACACAACTCACAAGTAAACAATGCCTCAAGCAAGCACGCTTATCACAATAACTTTAAACTTGACGAGAAAGAAATAGACTAGGAATTCAACAAAAGGAATTTAGATTAGAAACCTCGCGCTCCAGCAAGGAAAACAGGATCCGCAGTTCGGTTCAATTTTGATCGAGTTATGAGAATGTCGCTTTTGGGGGTTGAATCGAGAGCTCTATACGATTACGTAGATTCGGTTTGCAGGTGCTTTAAAATTTATTTTTTAACTTTTAATTGGTGCGAGCTGCCAAGTGCCAGCTTACCTTCCGTTTACCGCAATAAAATCAAAAGAATGACTTGAAAAAAACGGAAGGGTCAATTGGCCTTGTTGACTTTTTACTGACAGCTTACTATGTATATTGTAAGACCGGAACGCTTAAATATAATTTCAAATCACGTCATTTAAGGAGATACGTCTTGGCTCTTGGATCGCTAATAATAATTTTGTTTAGAAGTTTAGTTAAAAGTCGAACAAACGTACAAAAAACAGCAGCGTGAATCCTAGTAAGAATGCAAAACACATATTTGCATAAATGTATGTTTACGCTAAGATGTGCTCATACAACATACGGTTGTGGTGTTTTCAGTCATAAGCATTTTAAAAAACTTTGTGAAGGTTACCTTAGTGAAGGTCATATTATTAAGCAATATTTTGGACAGCTTTGTTGCAAGTTGCAAGTGTACGTATGGTCTAATCTGTCACTACGTACTGCAAAATTACATAACTACGTCCCAGGCCGTATTTTATTTAGGCATGGGCTAACCGGGTTCCGACCCACTTTCCTCTCCTCGAAAATGTTCGAGAAAAAAAAAACCTCCCCAAATTAGTGAAAATTTTTTATCTGCACGGCGCACTAATCATTATCTACCACTTACATTAATCATAAACCGCGTCGACAAACAGCTTCAAAACGTAGATTTTAACGTGTTCGCGAAAAAAAGTCACATATTCGAAGACTCATTGACGTCCAAAAGTCACTCACAAGATGTCCAAAATCAAGACCAAGTTTACAGGTAGAATAGAAAAATAATTTTTGGAAATGGTTGTGAATCGATTCAGTGGTTCCTGAGTTGTAAAGACTGCTGAAGTCAAAATATTTTGACCTGTCCAAGGTCAACGGAATATCATAGGTCAACGCGGTTAGTGTTGTTCGAAATAGGTGGGTCATACGTATCGAAGGACTCGTCAGACACCTCACTTGAAAAATAGGACCACTCGAAAAACGAATTGACCTTGAACACTGACCCGGGAGTAGGTCACTTCTGGCCAAACTCTATACGGAATTAACATCGCAGTCAAATTAGACTTCGATTCATGAAAACTGTGCGGGAATCAGTTAGTTGGTCCTGTGAGGAACTACGGTTTAAGCAACCAATATTTGTTGACCTCTCCAAGGTCAAGGAAATGTCCGATGTCAGCGCAAGTAGAGTGGTCAAACTCTACTATTAAATGAAATTAATATGAGACAGAATTAAAAATCGATTGACGAACACAGTTATTCAATCGGTGAAGCGGTTCTTAAGTGATTGAGGCGGTTCGAACAAACGGACAGACAGACAGAAAAGTGAAAAGCATAAAAGAGCTCCTCTATTCAATAATAACAGTAATGGGAATGCCAGGATTGAGACAACATTGATCGCCCCTCACTGGTTGCTCCTCCCATTCTATCTTGGGGCCTTGCTGTCTGAATCGAACAGAAGACAGAGATAATCCTCCCCTCCTCCCTATTTGCTCCGTAGTAGTCGCTGTATGTTTTCAGCCATAGCACGCCATAAGCCGTACTAGTAGGAGTATTCCCATACCCGTGCTACGCTATCCTATGTTTGTGTTTCCTGCTTCCTCATTCTCATTCCTTGTTTTTCATCCCTCCTTCTGGTTCCCCCTATTTTCGGCTATACATATATTCAGTCCCGTTCGTTCCTTTCCACTTTCCTCCATCTATTGTATCCATCCAATAATGTCCAACTAAAAATCTATTTTATTTGGGCTCACTTCCAAATCCCAATCAATCCCAATAATTCTGTCCAAAGACAGGCCCCAGCCTACGTCGCACTTAGTACTCGGCAATGCTGTTGAGTAGAGTGGTGGCCTTGACAGTTGACACCTTTCTTTTCCGTGAGTATACCTACTGCACTACTGTACAATGTTTTGTTCTCTATATTTGGCGTTTATGTACTTACTATTATTTGTATAACTGTATTAAGTGACAATGCCTAGTGCTTCCTTTTCGTTGTTCGTCATTTTACACGCTTTTATGTTATTTTCTTTGTAAGATTAACAATGTAACATGGTTCCAATTTTGTACTGACATCAGACATTGAATTCCAGCCACATGCCAGGATTCACAGTAACAATTCCAATTCAAATTACAGAAATATTTGTGTTTATACTTTTCAGACAGCGTGAAGGACTGAGGTCAAAGATTGAATGAGCAGAACACTAATCATATCAGCAAAACTACTTTGAATATGGAGGCAACCAGCCGGGACATTGAGAGGGATTCTGCCTTCGGGGGACTTTTTCAGCATATCATAAATGAAATGAAGGTACTTACCTAATGGAAATAGGAAGAGGAACGGCTTAAGCTTAATTAAACGTCATATGGACACGATTCTGTCATCTGTTGTATTTAAATTAACTTTCTAATTCCATTTTAAATACCGGATTTTGTACACAGTGACTAGGATAGCTACCTACTTTCTTCTTTACATTGTGCATTGAGGATTGTCAATTATAGTACGTTCTTGGGAAGGGATAAACCGACATATCTTAAGTTGTTCTACATAATATCTAGAATTCCTCTCCACTCTGGGAAGACCTAACATCAAAGTCCTCCAAACTGCACTCATGCTTAAGGTAACTCACAAAAAAAAAAGTATGCACTTGTTTGTGCTCGTTTGTGCATTAGTAAGTATAAGATGTAAAAGTTTGTTACCTTTTTGCAAATGACAGTTAAACTCCCCTACAACGTATTCAAATTAGGTTGAATCTAATTCTGATTTTATCAACAGAGCGACAATACAAGCGGTAAGTGCCTTTCTGGATGCCTTTCAAAAAATTGCAGATGCGGCAACTTCAACAAAAGGTTTGTAAAGTATTTAGAGATTTTAGAATCTAGTTGTACATCTAACTCCTGCATTTAATAACAGGATACATACCAACTTTGGTTTATATTTTACTTAATGAATGATTACATAGTAACAACAGTGATTATTTTTGTTTTAGGAGCAACTAAAGAAATTGGGACGTCTCTAACCCGAATTTGTATGCGACATAAGGCACTTGAAGCGAAACTAAAACTATTTACTAGGTAAGGAGCTTCTAACATATCAGTTCGATATTCGACACGAAACACGAAACTGTAAGTCATAAAACAAGACTTAACACGTCTACTTTTTGCATTTAAGCATTTCGTTCAGTAAGTTTTTAATTATAATGTATACTTATCCATTTTCTCACAGCTCCATATTGGATTGTTTGATAATTCCATTGCAAGAGAAAGTGGAGGAGTGGAAGAAAATTACAGCGCATTTGGACAAAGAGCATGCAAAAGGTAAGTTGTTTAGGGCAAATTGCCGGATTTGGTTAATTGGAATAATAAGAATTATTTTATGTTCATGTGCGACAGAATATAAGCGATCACGGCATGAGCTGAAGAAACGGTCGATAGAGACATTAAGGTTGCAGAAGAAGCTGAAGAAAGGGCATAACAATGGTGGAATGTCAGGGTCGTTCTCCGGAATGTCAGGCACATTATCCAGGTCCGGTGGAAATGTCACGGGCATTGGGCACAACATGAGTTCTAGTGGTGGTGGGGACTCGGTTAGTGCTCTTGGTGGAGTTGGAGGAAATAGGGATCTGAATAAGATATTGGAAGTCGCTCTCAAGGACACAGCAGACAAAAGACGGTCTTTTGAGGATGCAGAGAAGCAGGCAATCCGAGCGGCCCTGATCGAAGAAAGGAGTCGATTCTGTCATTTTGTCTCATTTCTGAAGCCGGTCGTGGTAAGTAATACGAGATGCGGCAAAGGTTCCTATCTGGATCTGGATCAATAAAAGTATGCTTGTTCTTGAACGAATTTTCTTGTTTCTCACAGGATGGAGAAGTATCTATGTTGTCTGAGCTCAGTCATGTACAAGAAGCAATGCAACAATTAGAAAATCAGTCTACTGACCCCTTTGGCTTACCTGCAGCCAGTGAACAGGTAATATTGGATCTAAATAGTAGTTAGGATATGATAGCAATATTTTAGTATAAATCGTAAACCGATTTGGAGAAGGCAAATGATTGTCTTAGCTTTGAACAACCTTATTCATTTCTCATCAATATTTGTTTTAGGTAATAACTGATCTGAAGTGCTCCTGTGACAGTGGAACGTGGAGCTTTACAACTCCTCCCAGCAGCCCAAGCTCATTGGGCTCCAGAAAGTCGAGCATGTGCAGTATTTCTTCGGTCAATAGTTCATCTAGTAGCTCCGGCCACTCGCCGTCCCATCTAGTTCACAGTAGAACTATCCTTCACCAGGTATGGCTATGGCATTTAATTTATGAACATATGCATAGTTGTTGCGTGGAAAGAAAGTATTAGATCGTACTTAGTATGTGCAAATTATACTACGTTTAATGTACTACTGTGGATATTGAATTCAGCTTGTACATACAGTACAGACATCCGAGAACTGTATCCGCTTGTGCCAACTGCCAACCTACTTAGATAAGATACTCCTAACTCCAGCTCCTACCCTGTATTTTTACAAAAGGAAATGTCAGGGTATATGACTCAATTCTTTAAGATTAGTTGTTAGTTCTGGATTTCTGTATTTGTAGTCCCTTCCCTGGTTTACATGCAATATGTAAAATGCATACATCTGGGTTCATATTTCGCCCGTCGTAAACTATATTTATTTTGCTTGCAGACTTCGTGTTAGTTACTGTTAGCTATTATTTGACAGTTACTTTGTGTTCGTTTTAAGTTTTTTCTGTAATTTTTATTTTGAATTTTCATTATTTTATTTATTAGCCTGTGTCATCACACCCTGCCAGCGTTGGAGCTTTACGTTACACTAGTGTATCTTCCCAGGACTCTGGGTTCATGTCCCAAGAGCCCCTTTATTATTCACAGCGACCAACCCACTTAATTCACAATCGCCAGGTATACCATTTTCGTGTATAGTATACTGATCTTACTCTTGAGTCAGTGTCCGCTTTCGATTGGATATTATAATAATCGTATTGAAGTCAAATGAAACCAACTGGCGATTAATTATTACGATTAACTATAATTATGTTTCGAACTCTACGTGCGGAGTGCATTCTTGTAACACTTTTTAACGTGTTTTTAGGATCAGAACCACTAAATAACATCACTCGTTTTACTCTGAGTTTTAACCAAACATTAAGCGCTTTAGATTAGGCACATTAACCTAACTAGTGCGTAAACTACGCTTCAAAACATCAACGTGCCAACTTGTCATATACATTGTCTGACTACACTCACTTTCCTTGCAGGCTGAAAATCAACCCCAAGAAAGCAACACGAGTTCTACAACGAGCAGTAACTCGAGTACTCCTTCGTCCCATTATCCGCCCGGCTCAATTCCTACGACAAATGCCACATGGCCCAATATCCAGGATTCGATTCAGTTTGAAAGGGCTGCTTGCGCTATTATGAGTGAACGACCGCACACAATTTCCACAGGTACTAAGAGTGACGACGGCTTTCGTTTGTATTCTTTGTGTTGCGTTGCATGTTCCCTGTTGCCTGTTATTCTAAATACGGGATGTTATGGTAAATGTCCATATGCTAAATAATTTTCAGCATATGAGAAAGGCCATCAGCGCCCTCCACTGACAGTGTACACCTTCCAAGCTCCGCCTGAATCTTCGGCCACAACGCCAGTTGTAACTCCGATTCTTGGGCAGGGTGCTAATGCCCATCAAATGCAAGGTATGTTTTGCTAGGTGTTAGATCTTTGTTCTCGTACACAATGTATTAAAATCCCTGCTCGCAATTAAATTTTAATATTGTGCCTACAACCTCGGTAAAGTACAAATTGCGCATTGTATAAATAATTTTTCAAACCGTTTTTAGAGCTAATATACCAAACCACTTCGGAGATTTATGGAACTTTACGTGGAAAGAGTGAACCCAGACCTCCTGTACCAAAAAGATGTTCGTCCCTTGAGCGTCCACAGCAGGAATCCGCTCCAGGTTCTATGGGGCCGCCACTAGGCCCTCCCAATGCGAAGAACAGTAAAGTAGCAGCCGCTGAAATGCAGAACGAGTCCGGTTCTAAAAACTTTCCAGCGTTCCCGGACTTCACAGAGGCATCTTCAGACATGAGTATGTTAACGTCTACATGACTGAAATAGCGTTCGAGTTTAATCTTTGAAATTTTCGATAATACATATTTAACTTTACAGTTGTCCCGCAGCCTGTTTATGTGAACATGCATGAATTAAACCAAATGAAGTCAGCCAGACTTCTACGACAGCAGCAGTCGGTAGAACGACAAGAGCTCCCTCCGCCCCCTCCAGAATTAATGAATGCAGTAATGAAGGTATGTATTACGTCTTGTGATGAATGAAGTGACGTATAAGGTGTAGGTCTTAGCTACTAAATCGAAAGCTTACTTGGATTCTAGGTAAACGGAGTTGGAAGCAATTCCAGAGGGAGCCACGCCCCTGGAGGATATGAGAGTCAGACTCAGATTATGATTGGAGATGAGGCGTCTTCAGCATACGGAACTACGGGATCCGGCTCCGGTAGCGGGAGTAATAGTAACTCCTCCACACTGACTGCCAAGACGTCCATGGGAGAGGCCGAAGGTAGTACTTGTGTCCCAATTTCCAGTGACCAGTTTCGCATGGAACTGGAAGGCATGATTTCCATGACGAATGACACAAGTATTTCCCAGTTTCGACGGGCTCCCAGCGTTGATTCTAGCGGGGCCCTCCTTCCTATTTTCCATCGTCATCCAATCCCAAGTACAAGCGTCATTGCCGGAACTGGCCGACGAAGTTTCCTTTTTAGTAATAGCGTTCACGATAACGCTCCGGCGTCTATTCTCAATTCTAACAGTAGCGGAGTAAGGACGAGGCAAATTGAAAATACCCTTCCAAGGCGACACTCCTATGCTAATCCACAGGAAACGAGTAGCTCAAATTTTAAGCACTACCGGATGTTCTTGTCCAAGAAACGAGATTTTGTGTAAAGGAGCGTTAAGGTTCCCAGTATGTGAATACGTAATATACGTACTAAATGCGCAATGGCATTCAGGATTTGACGTACCTAAATTGGAAATGGTGCTCAGGGTTTTTGTGTTTGTCAAGTGCAAGTTCCGTTGCTTGGTATTCACGCTATGTACGTTGCTGGGTAGTGTACTTAGGTAGTATTATAATAACTGCTTTTCAGCTTAAACTTAAACGGTGCAGGGAAATACAATTACCGTTACCACACAGTATACGAAACAAGGCTCGCTAGCACGTAGAAGAGATTGCCGTTGCAATTTGCAAGAATGCGAAAAATAAAGCAATATTCTTGGTAAAGGGAATTGAGTGTATCAGAATAGCGTTTCTGCCAGACCATACTAATGCAATGCATGCGGGTAATTTATGACGCGTACTAATTTCCTTTGTTGTATGAAGCATGGTTCTACTAATATGTAAATGTTAATGTAGTGAGTTGCGTTGTATTTATAGCACCCGCCTGTTTATAAATGTAGAAAAATTCACCGCATGGATTTGTGTACCGTTCAATTATTATTTACCGTACTTATTATTTACCGTACTTATTATTTACTCAAGTAGTATTAATACTTTATTGGCTACTTTGTTTGATGCTTACTTATTTAATTACGTTTAGCAGGCAATAGTTTTTGTTTGTTGTACTTTATACTAATTAGACTAATTTAGTCTTTACTAGTTAGCAAGCTCCGGTCTAGAATATTGGAATAAAAGAAAATGTTACGTGTTGGATTCCGCTATTTGCCATTTGATTGGTAACCACAGAAAGCTGAGCCTGAGCCTTGCATGTTCTTACATTTTTCCCAATTGCATGCAATTCCCTTCTCCAGGTAGGTAGTACTAAAATATTTAGCTTTAGAAAGCATGTGATATATTCTAATTTTATTTTATGCGGATTGTTCTACTTTATTTTGCAACTTTATTATCAACGGTATTGTTTCCTGTTATTTATTTTGTATTTTTTATATGTCGTATACCACATGCAGCTCACAACCAACCTTCACTGACAAGGACAAGTGAATCTGGCTTCTAACATGTTAATAATCTTGAGCCTATTTGCGTTTCAGTGTATGGATATCTGACTGGAAGACAAGGTCGTAGTTCCTGTGGACAGCCGGAAAAGCCCCTTCCGCCGGTCCGTAGAAGCTCGTCAATTTCTTCATCCTCATCGCCTTCCAGAAACTCTCCCGCCTCATCTCCGACCCAAAGCCAATCAAAACCCTTGAAATCCGCCCTCCACCAGAAGTATCCTCACCATGATTATCCTGTCGATGAAACGCCTCAGATCAATGTCAAGGACAATATTCGCCAGCATGAGTTTGGGACTACACAAGGGGCAGCGGACTCCTTGCCACCTCCACCCACGCACCTCATGAGCCTTGCTTCAGAAGACAAGTCCCAGTCCAGTGCGTTGTTAGATGATCCAGCCATGAGACGCCGAAGCGTTGCGGATACAATAAAGACTTTAACTGAGAAGAATCACCAGCCAGTGAGTCCAAATATGGTACGTCGGGCCCATTCGCTTAATCAGCCGGGGGCTAAGGGGAGTCCTGCCGGTGGCAGTCCACCAAAGCCGGCCAGAAACAGCACAAGCTCTGCCAAGCTCACAGCTTCAGCAGCCAACGCGATCAAGAACAGTAACAATATCAATAATTCCAATCACGCTTATCGTGACGAAAAGGAGCGAGCACATGCCGCTCAAGCCTTGAATCATAAACTATTCCACCAGCAGTCTCCTGGGCCTGGGCAACCAGCTTATGAGAGTCCAGCAAGAAACGTTCAACCAATCTACGTAGGGCGTGGGCATGAACAGCAACAAGCGTACGGAATGTCATACTACGAGCATGGACAGTTCGGTCAGCATCATCCGAACTTTGTTCCGGTACAGAGTCAGCCTGAGCCGCCGCAGAAATATCAGCAACCAATTTATCAGCAAATAGTTCACGTGAAAAGTAGTTCACAGAGTGAGACCAGTAGTCCCACACATTCTAGGCGCCAGTCAGAAGAGTTTTTTAAAGCGACTGGCACGGTAGTACAGACCCGAGTTCCAGACAATAGATCTGCAGTCCCAGTCGTCACCCCGAAGGATATTTTTGTCCAAACGCTGAATGCGAAGCTGTCTAAAATGAGAGTGGCGTCTCCTGAGAGAAGGCAGAGCAATCCACCAGCCACAACAAAGACAAGTTTCGCGTCAAAGTTAGTCGCCTCCGTAGGGAATCACCATCATCGTGGGTCCAAAGAGAAGAGCGCTAGTGAAATGTCAACTGCGTTTCGTGTTCGCCAGTGGATCTCGTCTAAAACCGTTCCAGACCCGACCCTAGTTCGAGAGAGCCTGATGGATCAAATCCGGCGTGGAAAGAAGTTGAGGCAAACTCGAGCTGTTAATGATCGCTCAGCACCGAAAATCCGCTAAAGTATTCAGTGACTAATCCAGGGTTAAATGATAAGTACAATGGCCACATGGTACTCCTTACACCTATAGTAGCTCATCAACACCAAGTTAACTTTTAACGTTAAGATCCGTTTGGTTTGGTTGCTGTAATTTCTAGCCTATCGTATCCCTCCCAACGACTGTATTATTTTCCTATATTTGTACTCCGTGTACATAGTTTCCGTCTTGTGTGCGATTGAAATCATATGAACTAAAGTGGTTTACAAAGTTAGCATAAAACCAGAATACAATACAACTTGTAACATTTACCGGTCGTGTACGTGTACGTCTACGTATTTATATGCATGTATCAAGTTGTATAACGTAGCTTAACTACTTTATTTGCTAGAAATACCAACAACAATAATGGTTGGTAGCAATGGTAGAGCACAAGTTATATAATAAACATGCCTAGTCTCAAAAGTGTAGACGTTGAAAGTTGAAATGTTTGCCCGTGTATCTAGAAGTTTCATAATAATTAAAGGCGGGTTGAGGGGCTTGAAAGTTTATTTGGTTTGGCGGAAATGCCCTTTTCGTCCAGTTATTCGGTTTAGACCTTTGAAGAAACATTTCGTATAAATGAGGGCATTTCGTTCAATACATTACCCACCTATGCATATTAATTGTTTCATGAAGGGAGTTGAATAGGATTACCCAACTCCAGACAGGTAGATTCACATTTTTCAGTTGAGTAATCCAGAGTTGGTGGACTTTTAGAATACCATCTCATTCGTGTCGTCTGAAGTA
>JAQFZY010000823.1:0-21000 GCA_034696285.1 Hypogastrura burkilli | reverse complement strand
TCAGGTCAATAAGATCAGTTCGGAACGCTCAGCAGCTGGTCGAAGTCATAGCAGTGCTGCTGCGGATCGAGATTCTGCCCGAAACTCCGACCGATCCAGGAACAGGACTACAGTGGATTCAGAGGAGGAAGTTGTGGATCAGGTCAATGAGATCACGGAACACTCAGCAGCTGGTCGAAGCCGTAGCAGCGCTGCTGTTGGTCGAGCTTCAGTTCGGAAGTCCGGCCCATCCAGTAACACGACTACAATGAATTCAGACGAAGTTCTGGATCAGGACAATAAGACAAGTTCGGAACGCTCAGCAGCTGGTCGAAGTCATAGCAGTGCTGCTGTGGGTCGACCTTCAGTCCGCAAGTCCGACCGATCCAGCAACATGACTACAGTGCATTCAGAGCAGGAAGTTGTGGACCAGGTCTATGAGACCACGGAACACTCAGCAGCTGGTCGAAGCCGTAGCAGCGCTGCTATTCGTCAAGCTTCAGTCCGCAAGTCCGACCGATCTAGGAACACGACTACAGCTGATTCAGAGGATGTAATCGTGGATCAGGTCAATGAGACCGGCCCGGTACGCTCAGCAGCTGGTAGAAACCATAGCAGCGTTGCAGTTGGTCTAAGCCGTAACAGCGCTACTATTGGTCGAACTTCAGTTCGTAAGTCCGGCCCATCCAGGAACACGACTATAATGGATTCAGACGATAAAGTTCTGGATGGGGTCAATGAGACCAGTTCGGAACGCTCAGCAGCTGGTCGAAGTCATAGCAGTGCTACTGCTGGTCGACATTCAGTCCGCAAGTCTGACCGATCCAGGAGCACGACTGCAGTGTACTCAGAGGAGGAAGTTGTGGACCAGGTCAATGAAACAACAGAATACTCAGCAGCTGGTCCCAGCCGTAGCAGCGCTGCTATTGGTCAAGCTTCAGTTCGGAAGTCCGGCCAATCCAGGAACACGATTACAAAGGATTCAGACGATGAAGTTGTGGATCAGGCCAATAAGACCACGGAACACAAAGCAACTGGTCGAAGCCGTAGCAGCGCTGCAGTTGGTCGAAGTCGTAACAGCGCTGCTATTGGTCGAGCTTCTGTCCGAAGCTCCGACCGTTCCAGGAACAGGACTACAGTGGATTCAGTGGAGGAAGTCAATGAGACCAGTCCGGAACGCTCAGCAGCTGGTAGAAACCGTAGCAGCGCTGCTGTTGGTCGAGCTTCAGTTCAGAAGTCTGGCCCACCCAGGAAAACGACTACAAAGGATTCAGACGATGAAGTTGTGGATCAGGCGAATAAGACCACGAAACACAAAGCAACTGGTCGAAGCCGTAGCAGCGCTGCAGTTGGTCGAAGTCGTAACAGCGCTGCTATTGGTCGAGCTTCAGTTCGGAAGTCCGGCTCATCTAGGAACACGACTACGGAGGATTCAGAGGAGGAAGTTTTGGACCAGGTCAATGAGATCACGGAACACTCAGCAGATGGTCGAAGCCGTAGCAGCGCTGCTGTTGGTCGAGCTTCAGTACGGAAGTCGGGCCCATCCAGGAACACAACTACAATGAATTCAGACGATGAAGTTGTGGATCAGGACAATAAGACCAGTTCGGAACGCTCAGCAGCTGGTCGAAGTCATAGCAGTGCTGCTGTGGGTCGACCTTCAGTCCGCAAGTCCGACCGATCAATAAACACGACTACAGTGAATTCAGAGGAGGAAGTTTTGGACCAGGTCAATGAGATCGTGGAACACTCAGCAGCTGGTCAAAGTCGTAGCAGCGCTGCTGCTGGTCGAGCGTCAGTTCGGATGTCCGACTTACCCAGGAACACGACTACAATGGATTCAGACGATGAAGTTGTGGATCAGGTTAATAAGTCCAGTTCGGAACGCTCAGCAGCTGGTCGAAGTAATAGCAGTGCTGCTGTGGGTCGACCTTCAGTCCGCAAGTCCGACCGATCCAGGAACACGACTACATTACATTTAGAGGAGGAGGTTGTCGATCAGGTCAATGTGACCAGTCCGGAACGCTCAGCAGCTGGTAGAAACCGTAGCAGCGCTGCTGTTGGTCGAGCTTCAGTTCAGAAGTCTGGCCCACCCAGGAACACGACTACAAAGGATTCAGACGATGAAGTTGTGGAGCAGGCCAATAAGACCACGGAACACAAAGCAGCTGGTCGAAGCCGTAGCAGCGCTGAAGTTGGTCGAAGTCGTAACGGCGCTGCTATTGTCCGAGCTTCAGTTCGGAAGTCCGGCTCATCTAGGAACACGACTACAGAGGATTCAGAGGAGGAAGTTTTGGACCAGGTCAATGAGATCACGGAACACTCAGCAGCTGGTCGAAGTCATAGCAGTGCTGCTGTGGGTCGACCTTCAGTCCGCAAGTCCGACCGATCCAGGAACAGGACTACAGTGGATTCAGAGGAGGAAGTTGTGTATCAGGTCAATGTGACCAGTCCGGAACGCTCAGCAGCTGGTAGAAACAGTAGCAGCGCTGCTGTTGGTCGAACTTCAGTTCAGAAGTCTGGCTCACCCAGGAACACGACTACAAAGGATTCAGACGATGAAGTTGTGGAGCAGGCCAATAAGACCACGGAACACAAAGCAGCTTGTCGAAGTCGTAACGGCGCTCCTATTGTTCGAGCTTCAGTTCGGAAGTCCGGCTCATCTAGGAACACGACTACAGAGGATTCAGAGGAGGAAGTTTTGGACCAGGTCAATGAGATCACTGAACACTTAGCAGCTGGTCGAAGCCGTAGCAGCCCTGCTGTTGTTCGAGCTTCAGTACGGAAGTCCGGCCCATCCAGGAACACGACTACAACGAATTCAGACGATGAAGTTGTGGATCAGGACAATAAGACCAGTTCGGAGCGCTCAGCAGCTGCTCGAAGTCATAGCAGTGCTGCTGTGGGTCGACCTTCACTCCGCAAGTCCGACCGATCCAGTAACACGACTACAGTAGATTCAGAGGAGGAAGTTTTGGACCAGGTCAATGAGATCACGGAACACTCAGCAGCTGGTCGAAGCCGCAGCAGCGCTGCTATTCGTCAAGCAGCAGTCCGGAAGTCCGACCGATCTAGGAACACGACTACAGTGGATTCAGAGGAGAGAGTTTTGGACCAGGTCAATGAGATCGCGGAACACTCAGCAGCTGGTCGAAGTCGTAGCAGCGCTGCTGTTGGTCGAGCTTCAGTTCGGAAGTCCGGCCCATCCAGGAACACGACTACAAAGGATTCAGACGATGAAGTAGTGGATCAGGCCAATGAGATCAGTTCAGAACACTCAGCAGCTGGTCGAAGTCATAGCAGTGCTGCTGCGGGTCGACCTTCAGTCCGCAAGTCCAACCGATCCAGGAACACGGCTACAGTGCATCCAGAAGAGGAAGTTGTGGAGCCGGAGCCTTCGGTGAAGCCTAAGAGACGAGCTCCGAAGAGGAAGGCTGAGAACTGGTACATGGATAACGAGAACATGGTGAATCTGACTGACCTCCGTAACTACTTGCTGGTTACGAATCAGACGGTAGACCGGAACGAGCTTGTGAAGATGCACCAAGTCCTGAACTCCTACATTGAGCGGCTCCTCGATCGCCTCTGTGACAATTCCCTCCGTCCGCACGGGATGTTCACGTTCAAGCAGCTGGAGCGGGCCCTCAAGGTTGAGGGGATCATCGGGAACAGTCACCCGTACGAGCTCCGGATGGAAATGTGCTCAATCTGGACCCACACCCAATACAACAAGCTCAAGGGAATCCTCTTCCCTCTCGACGACCAGGAGGACACGATGGACGTCTGAGACCCCTGGTAAATGACTTCAATCATTTTCAAAGTATACTACCTGCTACGGAATATAATATTCTTTGACTTATTTATAAAATATGTAATACTTACTTTTCATTTATTCTATTTAAATAAACCCAAATTTAAATAATTGTAAAGTGTGACATTCTAGACTAATCCGTTTCGTAGCTCATGCTCATAATTAAGCCATATGCAAATGAATTTAATTCAACATTGGTATGTGTATGTAATTGAAATTTTAAATTGAAAGGTTAAAATTTAAGGCTTTCAAAACAGCTTAGATTTGTTCTTTTAAGATCGATGTATTTTAATTTTTGCGTTTCTGGGAGGGAGCGAGTTTAAAAGTCCGTAAGAGCCTTAGAGCTAATGTATCGGACTCAAAACTCCAATTATATATATTATTTCTGCGTTTCTTTAATTTGTTTTTGGATTACTGATTGAGATTTTGAAATATTGATTCTATACTACATAGTACGCGTCTTTAACCCGAACCTAATTCAAGTGCAGAAAGTGCGGTGCTACAGTGTACTATTTTGTCGATTATTGTTTAATTTTTTTTAGCGTCCGGTTAGTTCCGGTTGAATTTGATTTCATACCTTGGAATGGAAACCCATCCTTATAGCCAGAATTATGTTGTAAAATTTTCCTCAAGTTACTTAAAAATCCAGCATACTTGAGCTTGCGAAATAGGAACCTTGCTGCATACTTACTGGTCCGTTTGCGAAGTACACTTCAATTAAGCCGTCAATGCTACATGTACCTTACAAATAATTGGAAAACGTTATTATTCGATCCGCGTCAGTGCGGGCTTGTTTTGCTAGACGAGCGAAAATCATAATTAATACAATTCATTTTTGAGTGAAATCCATTATTTTTGCTGCTGCTGCGAGAGGTTGGCTCTAAGGAATTTTATGCTCTTCCAATGGCCGAATTTATTTTACAAGGGATTAGTGGAATTTACGTAAAGTAATTAGATCACAAAATTCATGTTTCGAGCCATCTTTAGCTGGAAGTAAAGTTATGATTTCAGATATGAACTGCATTGATTGAATTTGACCTCCCCAACATACGAGTCAGTATGTATGCTGGGCAGTTTCCTAAACAATCTGCAACATCCATATCATTTGTCATCCTGCGCTCTGGAAGGTAAAACGAGGACAGTACGCCACGACCGAACTTAAATTTATTAGTTTTCAGTGATTTGATTACCAGACGTTGTGATTAAGGCCAATGTTAATGTTATCGCAATTCGTAATAGGAAACACGTAGAGAGCAGGCTGGACTTTCACTCCCACATCTTTCCCAATCCCAAACTGCGTTTTAATTTTCTGGGTCTGAAGGTCCATTGAGGATGAGTCTGATTAGGCTCGGAATTTGAACGTTTGGGGTTCTGGCTCCCATTGTTGACACGCTTTGCATGAGTCCAACTCGTGGAGCCCTCCATATACTCGTTCCCGGACCCTCCCCTTCATTTTTTGCGAAATATTTGATATTTTGCAACAGACAGAGCCCATCATCACTAATCGATCACGGGCCAATCAGGCTGGCCCTGCGTGGCCTGTACCAGGATCCCGTCCTCTGGAAATCGGAGGATTCAGGGCCACAGGCCACTAGGAACTGATTCTAAGTCAGGCGGAATTGATATTCATACTTTTGGACTCATTTGGACCATTTTGTAGGGAATCTTCGGTCAGGCTTTCCTCAGTTTCTGCTGAACTTTGATGTCGGACTCTTAGGCCCTGCCTTTGATCTTCATTCCTGACGTCAATTGAATAGGACTTAAAGTAGAGATCCAGAGTTTAAATCAAAAGGTCCCAAGTTGGACTTTGTCTAAAAGATTCCCAGGCCAGGAATGGGTCACATGTCCGGCCCATGGATGCCATGGGCCATGGGAATGGGCCATACCTCACAGTCCTACTTGAGTATCTAACGCCTTGAGCAGGTCGCAGGTCGATGTCGCAATTGTGGCGATTTTCGGTTCCGGAGTTTGTGAATCAGATCATATCTGGATTTAATGGCAATGGTGTACTTACTGATTTTTGAGTAATTTTGCTAATGGCACATATGTAGCATAGAACTCGATAACCAAATTTGGACTTAAAAGAAGAATGAAATGAACGGCATGATTTCGTCATGATCGCCTCTAGTCCAAGTCTGGATGTGCAATGTGCATGCATAATGGGTGTGGACATGGAGACAGTTTGGCACTCTCTGGCTACTAATATTATGTAGGTAGCTATTTTGCCTAGAGAGAGCTTTCTCCTCGTCCTGCCCCCTTCGCTCAATGAAACAGAGATCCCAATTTGCACATTATGAAGGTGTGCACAGCACAGGCAGCCAGTGCTAATTTTGGACTAGAATCCACACAAGGTTCCTCCTTCACGTCTCGCATTGCTAATTTTAATGCTCATCGGCCTAGGCTAACTTTTGCGGCCGCAGACGCCTGCCCAAATGCCGCAATGAGGATACCAAGCTTTAATAGCATTCTGGTTTTCCAGTAGGAATAGCACGTACGGAACACGGAACGGACAGGCATTTCGTGCCTTTTTATGTAATTTGTAGGTTGTCGTTGTAGGTGGATGCCACATGCCTCACGTAGGCCTTTTTTGTCAGAAGTCATTAGTTATATGTACATGTTGGGGGATTAGTACTCCAGGCGGATACTGGACACCAAAGAAAATATTAATGTATACAGAATGAGAGTGACTTATACACTTATACACTTAGATTCTACATTAAAAGGTAATCAAATTCAGTCTTTATTTTGAGACCAAAAATAATATTTTAGCATTTTGAGAATGGAAAGTCGGAAAATTCCTGGACGAGGAAATTGTTACATGTGACACGCTACAGTTGGCTGATTGTTCCAGTTAGGCGCTTAGGCTTATAGTTATAAAAACTATCTTCATTTTGACCTTATACTGGGTATGCGAATAATTTCGCGTTCAGAAAGGAGCTTTTAGATTTTTCCTGCCGGGTAAAATATACTCTACCCGAATGTATAGGTACGTACTGAGATGTTACCGGACCGATTAAAAAGTAACAATCTGCGGAATCGTTTTTTCTAACCTTTGTAGTAGACCAATTAGAGTAACTATTAATGAGCGTAAAAAATATGAAAGTTACGTCAATACGTTTCAAAACCTTTTTTGAAACAATTTTTGGTTTAATGATAAAACAAAACGTTTCTCACAAATTATTGTAATTAGACCCAGAAATAGAATTGGGATTTACGTGTACAAGTATAAATATTCCAATTTTTTCATTTTGATCAGGCTCGGAAATTAATATACTAGAAAGACTAAACCTACCGTAACATGCATAGTAAACATTACCAATTCCAGCACCAACGAATAGTTTGTGTATTTATGACTTGCGATTAACAATTTGCGAAGCCTCCCAATCCAGGGGCTTTCCAGCTACAAATCACAATAACAATACAAAGTATTCCGAGACTCATCATTCCGCATCGTAACAGGATGATTTATTGGGAACGTTCTCCACTCAAACCTAGACTCCCAGCAGAAGGCATGAATTAGTCGTCATTAATGTGCCAATCCTAGCTAACAGGATTGGGTTTTGAGGCGGGACCTTGTATGGCCATCCATCCGTATTGAGCTACGACAGGGGCTTGTTGTGTCGGCCTATTCGGAATGCGTAAGAAGGGAAGGGTTAACATGAGTAATCTTTGGACTGCCACAACCTCCCCACGTTCTGGCCATCCGCTCTGCACGTGCACCTGCTGCTGATGACAGTAGTCTGTCTGGTCGTGCGCTGCCAGGCCCAACCTCACCTACCTCTCGTCTCCAAATTCCCTGCACACACCCACACTTCCCATTGGGCATCATCATTCCTCAGGGTCCTCCAGACCAACACTACCTACCAGTACTCGAACCTAAGGCTAATTCACAACCGAACCAGCCAGAGACCCCGCATCACCACCACCGTCAAAACACTCTTGACAAGACCAAGCCAGCCCCTACTACTACTGTTCCTAATCAGTCTCCTCCGGTACAAACTCCGAATTATTTACTCCAGGAAACTATAAAAGCCTCCAGGCTCAGAACACAGTTACTCAGTTTAGTCACGCTTTTGTGTGTAAACACAATTACAATTACGATTTAGTCCCAGCCAAGGACTCGAGAAGCATCATGGCCCTTGACCTCTCCATACTCTCCCCGCCGTCAACCCCGCCGCTGCTGGCCCATTCCGACTTCTTCATGAACAAGGTAAGGAACAGGATTTGACATTTGACCCGATAATTAGTTAAGACAATAGTGGAGCCCGACTTTCTCCTCTGCATTGTGCATTGAGAGAGCTTGGTTCCTTTCTCTTCTCTCATTCTCATGCAGCTCGGGCTATGCCATGGGGGGAAGTCCGCAGCAAAAGTAATTCCTAGGCTAAGCCTAGTTAAGTCTCAAGTCGCATATTTAGTATCATGATGCAATGTGACACTCTCCATGCTCGTGCCGTACATGTGAGAGGCGGATGGATATACATAGATGAAAGCCTTGCTTTCTACGTCCAGACCTGCTACAGCTGAAGGCTTATGCAAATAGGGAATTGGATTGACAATGTCCGAGAGCTCTCCTTTAGGGTTTATGAGGATGATGTAACGGAGGATTCCAGTAACCTTGTCTTGTGTCATCTGAGCCTCTTCTTTTGGTCAAATCTAAATTACGTCCATGAATGGTTTCACTGTAAATTGTAATAAGCTGCGTAGTTTTTTTTATACGAGTTTGTGCATCTTGGGATTTTTAGAATCATTGCTTAGCACTGGTAAAATCTGGCTGGTATTTAATTAAGCTAAAATAAACTATGTGACTTATGGCGAGGAGAAAGGATTCCCCAAAATATATAATTGAGCTCAAACTAAAATACACCAACGAGCACATATTAGTAGAAGCGATGGTAATTGTTAATAATGCGAATGAAAATTATGCTGGGCTCGGGATTTCCAAAAAACTTTGAACTAGGCATTAAAATTCAATAGTCAAACTTGGTGAGGGTCCATGCTACTACTAGCGTGTTCCGATTCAGGCAATAGCAATGTCCTATAATGCTAAACGGTCACAAGTCTAAGCCCATTAGCCATTAGATGAATTGGGGCCAGGCCGGAATACTAATATGTAGTAGTACTTCCTCAGCATCATGTCAGTCAGGTTCAAGAGTCCAACCTCTGTTTATAAATAATGCAGCCCGTCGTCGTCGTTGGTTGGTCGTGCTATAGGCATTTGGGGGAACCATGTGCCGGGTCCATGCTAAACTATCTTTGTACTTTGTATCTACCTTCATATTAAGTTTAGCCCTATATATGTAGTACTAGACGGGAATCAGGGATATCTTAATGTTCCCTCATGATGACACATGGATTAGGCGTTGCAGTAGCCTAGAGTATAACCTCAATCATAATAGTCCTATTCTTCCCTGTATAAGGCTGTACGGGATTAAATCAGGCATGCCCCGCTTACATCATTCATGGCCTCTAAAGTTTACGTGAGAGCTTCCTTTTTTTTCCACTGATCACGTTCTTGGAGGATGGATGGAAGCTATAGCCATAGTTAAATGGCTTCAGGGACAGAGTCCCAAGTCTTTGGACTTACATTCAGTTTTTAAAATATTCACAATAGCCGATGCAAATATACAGCATGAATATGTTGGGATTGGCTTGGCTTTTAAGGTCAGGAGGGGTCGGTCAGGATCCATCTAATGACAACGGCGAGCGGCCCATTCCAGCCCAACGTGATACAATGGGACTTTGAGCCAGTTTTTAGAAGAATTCTTGCTCAATCGTTAGGAATAGTTTGTGGCTCTTGCCTGACCATGATGGGTTCATATTCGTAGTCATTGTGTTCATAAGCCCATCCTCTCATCCCGTGCTCCTTTGGAAATTGGGAGGGCTCTTGCCCAACAACAAGGCTGACGGTACTTTCAAGGTTTATGGGCGGAAAAGGCCGTAGGAATTACATGGGGAAAAGGCGTAGAGACAGGCGGCGGGGGCATGGTCGGAAAACGCTTGTATTTAATTCGGCCCCCAAAGCATGGATTTTAACACAAAATAAAGTATGGAAATGTACCCAAACACTGCGACGCAGGTCGATTATGGAATCCCGTTTAAAACCACTACAACATTGAACAAACACTTAATTTGAATATTTTGGCATGGACCAAAGTCCATATTTTTTGGAATCGTTGAGAAAGGCATGGCAGGGGCAAGGTTCATTTTTTTCGCGGAATTTTTGCACGCCTTTCTTCGTAAACCTAAGGCGTGGTAATTGGACTTGGTGAGGCTGGAAGGGCAAAGTCTCTTGGCAGGATCTTTTTAGAAGAATCCGTTCAAAGAGTGTCTAACCAGAAGTACTACGTATGGTGGGATCCAAAGTCCAGAGTTCATCCGAGATTCCGAAGCCAGGCAGGCTTAGGGCCAAGTCTTATTGTATGCAAACAAGCCGCCGCGTCACACCCAGTTTACTCACCCAGAGGAGATAATAAGGATGATAATACACAGAGTCTGGCCCACGAGGGACTCACGTGAAGGCCCATGAGGGAATCACATGCACAAGGTAGGCTCGAAACTCCATGTCGTAGAGGGGCGCCAATAATTATTGCGAAAATGTGCAGAGTCGTCTCTGCCAGTTCCGCCTTATACCTCAACTTCCAAATTAAGTAAGCATTAGCTCAGAGTGCCCTTGAGGGACGGGATTGTACTATTGCGGTGGTGCCCTTAGCTTAGTAGGCAGTCTGATGAAATCCGTACCTACTTGATTTTGCATAATGCATGATTCAGACCCATACACTGTAAGCGAACGGAAATAGCACTTGTTAGGAAGCGTACGTGCCTGCTCCAGGTAAAGGGCGTGGGTATTAAATTAGGGGCGGATTCAGTGGGCATAATAATAATAGTAAACAATGGGCATGATCTAGTGCGGCACTTGGGTTATACATTTTGATAAGGCTATTCAATGGGATCTGATATCTAATCCAGGCCCTGGACTGCCCTTTGGAATCAAACTCAATTAAAATGCGCAATTGGAAGTGAAGTTATAGTCCCATTGGACTTACCCCGGTTTACCCTAAATTCCATTGCAAATACTTATTTTAGCTTGCACTACTTTACGGATTCCCTTAGCCATTAACCTACGTGCATATGAATTTGGCACATAAGAAATACTGATGTTAGCCTTTAAAAAAGCTCATTCTTAAGGGAATTATTTTAGTTTGCTGGTTAGTTCCATATTGCAAATTGAAACGTTATCTGGTTGAGCTGGACTTTGATTTAAAATTGCGTTAGTAATTTTGTAGGCTGATTCATTTACTAAATAAATTCACGTGCTTCGCATTACACATACGTAGCACACATGGCACGTGCCGTACTTTGTACTGCTCCTAATTCAGACCATTGTCTTCATTTAAACAATTGAACGGAAATATGTACCTACGTGTAGATTGACCTTTTTGATGCTCAGGATCGGGAATCTGATCAAGATTGTTAATTGGCTCCATGGCTTCGATAAGGAGCTTAGACTGAGGGACTTGGGACTCTGAGCATCGGGAATCTGCAGATGCAGAACACATGCCAATTTTTAAGCAGTCCAATGCTATAATATGCTAAAATCGGGTTAGGGCGACTCCCCGTCTGCCGGTGGCCAAAGTCTAAATAGGCTATCATGGGCTGTACGCGTGATGGGAAGTTCCGCCACTTTCTTTATGAAAGTCAGAATTAAACGGGCCTTTAGACATTCTGACGGTGGAAGGACCTTTGGCGTTTAGCGTAGTATTGTAGTAGGAGCTGACGTCAGAGGGTGATTCCCATTCATAGTCCCGTCCATATATTACCGTTTATCACTGTGATGGCTTACATAAGGCCTATGAATTATATACTACACTGCTCCGCCAATGGCAATTAATCACATTCCATGCCCTGGCTTGCATAAGTAACTGGAAGTTATAATGACCAGCCAGGACGCAGGCGGCTCAGGGTTAACAACGGGGTTAGGATTAACATCTTCGTGCTGCATGAAATTAGATTTTACCGGAAAATGTCACAAGATCCAAGTCGTTAATTCAGTTTAGTTATGCCTTGGCTTGGTTATACGTATTATTCAAGCCGTATTAAGTCACTGTTGTTAGATTCAATACAATTCGGCTAGATAGGTAGTAGTCCAAGTATTTTGTGGTATTAAAAGGGGGTAGCATTAAATATTAGCCATATAAGTGTTCAACTGAATTTAACTGTTTTTCTGCAAAATACTAATTTTATTCGGATTTGAAAAATACTGTCAGAGTCCAGTCATTAACCCTTAATTTCTTGACGTTTCCCCTTTAGACACACCGCGGCACAGACTTGGAGGCCGTTCGAGCCCTCCTCTCCTTCTCCAAAGGGTCCACAGCCGGATTTGCCTACAACCTGTCCTCCTCACCCCTGACCCCCCAGTCATCGGACGCTGACTCTGACGAGGAGCGGGAGAGCCTCTTCCGCCGAAACAATGGACCTTGGGTCAACTCCAGTGGGATCCGACCCGTTGACTTGTCACCCTCCCGCGCCTCCGTCATCATGCTTGCCCATCGGGATGGGACCTACGAGCCCGCTGCACCGGCGCCGCGGAATAAAAGCTACTTGCGAGACGGGTACGGTCAGTACGGCGGCTTCATACCGCCGCTCCCTCGGCCCGCACCCATGGAACCAATCAAGGAGCTCCCTCCGGCGCAGGAGCTGCCAAGCCGCAAGACTTCGGGTACGGAAATGACGAGCGGTCACAGGGACAAGAACATTCCTTTGAGAGGGGGCGTGGTAGCTATGAGTGGCGACAGCTCCCACGTCGCCACCTCTACGCGCGCCCCAGTCTTTCCTTCGGAACCTCCGAATCTCCTCAACAGTAAGTCAAGCATTCTGGCCGACTTAATATTAGCCCAAAACAATATTTCCAAAAAAAAAAGATTTTTAGTCACACAGTTCAAAAACTTCAAGCCTTCTAACCCTGGTTTGTCATTCTGGTTACAGGTCATAATAGTATTCGTCCCATAGCCATTGCTCCAAAAATGATGCCAATCATGACACTGATCCCAGTAGGGCCCTCTGGACCCGGCGGACCAATTTTATATGTGCCGTCAGTTAGTGGAAGGGCGGAAGGGCCCCTTGGCCTGCCCCCTTCAGCCGCCTTCATTCTACCGAGTACCTCTGGCCCCGCCCCTGGGCCCAATGGTAAAGGAACCCTGAACCCTGACCGTCGTCGAACCTACGCTTGCACCTATGAGGCCTGCGGGAAGACTTACTACAAGTCATCCCATCTTAAGGCCCATCTTCGGACTCATACAGGTAAACAATACTTACAATACCCCGCCTATCTCCAATTAGGAACAATAAATGTAAAAACAACGGAATTTTTTAAAATATTCAACTGTCAGCAAGGCGGTCGACTATCTCGGCTGTAATTAACGTTAATGGACTTGAGTAGCTTTCCGCTACGTCACAGTTTACATTTATTACGGAACCGGAGCCAGTAATCTAATCTTGACACGCTAATGACCCCCGCCTTTTCCTCCAGGTGAGAAGCCGTTTGCTTGTACCTGGGAAAATTGCCTCCGGAAGTTCTCTCGGAGCGATGAGCTCTCCCGCCACAGGCGGACACATACGGGAGAGAAGCGCTTTGCCTGCACTTCTTGCGGCCGCCGCTTCCTCCGCTCTGACCATTTGTCCAAGCACAATAAGCGGCACCTCAAGGAGCAAAAGAAGACGATGGCACGGTAAGAATGAGACTCATGGTGATTTACTGCTGATTCGCCATGGAAATCAATGCGTCACGTTGATTTGCCAGTAATTCACCATGCAAATCAATACGTCACGTTGATTTACAGCTGAACCGCCGATCAAATCATTGCGTGACGCTGATTTACCGCTGATTCGCCATGCAAATCAATGCGTGACAGTGATTTGCAGCAAAACCACCTATCAAATCAATCCGTGACGCTGATTCTCTCCGAAGTGCTAATCAATGCCTTTTTTGGATTATTTTCCAGAGAGGCTCACATTGCACCCGCCTTCCGATTCTATCTTCCGCAGCCGATCCTGCCTCAGCAACAGCAGCCGATCCAAATGCAGCACTAAGGAAGAAGGAACGCCGATTTTAATTTTCGGTTCCTTTACGTCATACGGGTCAATCTTATATTATTGATTTTAGTCTTATTAGTTAATTAAGTATAAGGGGTTACGGGCCAAGAAGCATTATCCGACTCATTTCCATATCGGGCTTCGTCTTCCAGTTCTTCCAGTACAACTTCTAATCCTTACTTCCAACAGCAGCGGCCCAACTGCTCTTAATCCAAAATCTAATTTAGTGTCTTGTACGTAAGCGGGATGTCTGGGCTCAGACGGCACATATGAATAGACTTATTATGCATGTGTGATACTACCTAAGTACAATAGCCAGTAGCTCATCATCGGAGTGTATGGAGGATAAGACCTGGTATATTCTGTAAACCTAGTCCTAATTTTTGTATTTATAAACCCGGAATGGTGTACCTTCAAGTTGAATCGAATCTGTAGTAATTACGTAGCTATACTTATAGTACTTCTTCTGAGCTATCAGTAGAGCAGTTACAGGGAATACCTCTACAGTAGTAGAGGGAATGGCTACAAGTAAAATGGGAATCGTTAACTCGAGTATTTATGAACTAAGTTACTATTTTAGAATGAAGTTTTTGTTTTTGTTTCATCCCCACACGACAAAAGTCGTGATCACCACGCTACGCAAATGAATTCCTTTGTGAACATATGCGTGTCCTGTTTATTATAATATACTCAATATATTTTATATAAATAAACATTTTACTACTAAATATGACGATTTAAAGCGGGAGTATTTTTTATTTGCATACTGCATATTGTAATATTTTGATCTAATTCGGATTTGAACCAGTTTAGTCATCGCCCTTATATTGTACATAACTTCCCGTATCCGGATGATCACAACATTTATATCACTATTCAATATACAAGGGATTCATAAATTATAAACTATACATAACAATTAATAGTGTATGAAAAACTATACATCTCTATTTAATTAAGTAAATACTGTACAATTATGTTAAAAGTGTTAGTTATTTAACGCTTTTTGGAGTATCAGCTAGCAGCCGAACACAAAAATCTGAAAATCCTGAATGGCGCTATATGGTTAACAATAGGTCTCAATTTTCAATGTTATACATCCATTCTAAGTTCATGAAATCCTTACATAATAAGTAGTGACATTTGCAAAACTTTAAATCTTCGTATTCGGAGAAGAAATTGTTAATAACAAAAGTACAAGGTTTGCGAGCTACACCTTTGCTTCGATATCGCCATTGCCGATAGTATGGCAAGGATTATCATTACGATTTCCTGTATTGAAATTGAAACGTTTATGAAGTACTACATACATACATATGCATAGGTTCTAAAATTAGCAACGGAGTAAGGCTCCATACTAATTTATTTGAAGTGAGCAAAAGTTCTAAGCCGTAAGCAATTGGAGAATAAGGCAAGTTAATTATAGCTTAATGTGGCATATTTTACTACTTCACGTAGGCTACGCGGGCTAGGTAGGTACGTCTGATCACGACTCAATAGCTTAACTCTACATTTTCACGCCCATGAGGATGCACTTTCAGTTCAACCGACTCAAGCATTACCAGTCCATTTCAGATGCGTCCTGACCTTAGACCCGGTCAATTGAGAGCCATTTCTCCTTCTTCTGTGTGATTTGCTTGGTGAGGACGGGCTCCCGGATTCGGATCTTGACTTCCAGCTTCCCAATAGGCTTCCGGCCGTCCAAAATCTACAAGAGACAAGTGACATAATTAGTCAGGAGGACTCGGACTGAACTTGATATTATTATATGCAGTTATGGCGGCTGGGAGCAATTACTATTAGAGTCCGGCGTAGTCCGGTTCGGCCTAATGTTATGTACCTCAGTTAGTACAATTAAGTGCTTGAATAACAAACATGTTTTGAAGGTTTAGCATAATCAGCGGGATCCGACCCAACAGGTTGGAATATTATATTAGAGAAAGTCCGTCACTGAATTATTCATGGGCTACAACCTAGAACGCTGAAGCACGGCTCGTGGAGGTTCTCTGCTCCTGGAGTCAAAGTTAAAATCATTCTAAGAACTATCCTATAACAAACTAAGGTTGGAAATGAGTTAAATAAATTAGCATCTCATTTAGAGAAGCACGTGAGTTTGGGAAATTAAGGGTAATACTCAATTATTGTAACCTCATTTAAATGTTGGAGACGGCTCGAGCATTAGCATATCCTGCCAGGATTCCTAAATGAGTTGGCGAATATCAGTCAGTGTTGGTCGTAAACACGACAAATATTATTGGTAGTGGGTAGCTTTTAGGAAATTAATTTAGTTTAATGTAGAGTGTTATCATGAAATCAAGCATTAAGTATGTAATTTGAGGAAATTAAAGAAATATGTACTGACTTCTGGGATTAAAAAAGTAAAGATTCTCTACGACAAAACTGACTTAAGTCAAAACTTGAACTGTATGAAACTAATTAATCCAACCTAATCCCACATATTTAGCTTTGTGAAGAATAAGATAAATTTCCGAGAATATTTTTCGATTTTGGCTTGTATTTAATGCAGAAAATGTCAATTTTAACCCAAAATAAAGTATGGAAATAAGAAATGAAGCTCTCAGTAAAAAGTGTATCAGGTAGGGTTTGGTCTTATACAGATCAGATATGCATCAGGTGATCTGGCCTCAAGCAATTAATATTTGTGTTTTGTTTGACTAACAGCTGCATTGACACGTTTCCATTCATTACTCTAATATTAAGCTAAACTAGTTGGTCGATATTTTTAAATTAGATATTTTTGCGTAACGTCTAAAGTCAGTTTTTTAAAAAGGCATCATATACTTACGTCAAAGGCATCATGGAGGTTGCACTTGGTTTCGAGTGGCATGAGCTTTACAGTGGCCACGCCCAGGAGCGTGCTCCGGCTGAACAATCCCCTATGACGACACAAAATTACTCGTTTGAGTCCATACCAGAACCCCCTATAACATTAATCGCAGGGAACACAAAAAGAAAGGGTTTTGAAAATTAGGAGTCTGCTCAATCCACGAAATTCAGCGTAAGAAGAATCAAAGATTTCAAAGATTAGTTTGAATTTGAAGCAAGCATTAGGCTAAGGAAAGAGCAGCTCTATCGTACATTTAGACATTGACATGCGGGAAGGGAAATAGGAAACAAAAAATCGGCTCAATTATACTATTTATGAGTGACCTTACCCTTTTGACCAGACTTCCAGCTTAAAGCCATGCCGGTGAACGAAGCGCTGGAAGTTCCGTGCCGAGCGATTAATTGACATTTTAAAAGTGGCCCCGTAATCCGGATTATTCGTGTCTTTCACCACAGACGTCTTCGTGGACTGGACTTCCTCGGCCTTAGAGTAGTCAGAAACATAGAGGCTCATTATAGTTGCTCAAAGATTAACTTTAACTATTAGCTAAGCATAAGAGTATTAATATGGGATAAGGTCTGAGAAAGTTGACCTTATTTGGGATCAGAAAATTTAATCGGAAGCTACCCTAACCTATCTATGTCGTTGTGCTCGGAAACCGAACCATATGCATATGAATCCCGTATAAACCGACTAAAAATGTGTTTCGAACATCCATATTTGCTCACTTTGGGATTTGTTTTGAGCTTAAGTCTATATTTATTCGGCAGTACCTAAGCCGTTACCACCCGAACCTAATAGCTTATTTATGTAATTTTTGTTTATGTTTGTAGTTAAAAGTTTCGAAGAAAAATACACCTTCTTGTACCACTACCTTGTACAATGAACAATGAACAACCCCATATGTTCGTGACAGTACGTTAAATATTCTCACCTAACACAAACCGTCAATTGAAACTTAACTCCAGAAACAAATATTAATAGGATTTTCTGTGCAGAGTTCTGCCAAGTTATTACAAATTACAACACTAGGGTCAGCGAAATATTTCCATGCTAATCATATTCTAGCCCTGAACTTTGTACTTACGGACGGATACGGGAGCTCAATCTTAACGAACGTGTCAACATCAGTCGGATTAGTCACTTTAAAGTTGATACCCTTCAGTATGTTTATCTCAATCTCATCCTCAGTAAGGTCTGCATTGCATCTGGATAGGACAGAGTGAACTGAGTTAATTATTTCTTGGACACGAAAACAACGAAGACTCAGTATCAATTAAAATTGTTTGACACCCACTCGTTAATGCTAAATATCTTTGTTTCGTAATGGTACTTGGGGATCCCTTCCCCCTTCCGAGCTGCCATTCTGAGAATGTCTAGGTCAGCCTTGGTCTCCAGGGCCATCTTCTCAAACCGGTTGGCAGAAGCAATGTCACCCATGCTCTTGAAATGGTCACGGGTTCTCATGCACATCTGTTTAGTTCAATCAAATACCATTGAATATTGCAAAAGCTGGAGTCAGAAAATCACGCTTACGAACCTTTAGCTGGTTTCGGAGATCTTCTTCCAGCTTTGCAAAAATTTCTGCGGAGCTCCCGGTGGCCGGAATGCAGTCTGACTGGGTCACAATTTCAAAGTCTTCACTTTCTAATAGAGCTACGGCCTCGGGAGGGGACGGAAGCTGTGTGATAGAATAAAAATAACCGTTGCCGTTCAGCTTTAAATTGATCTGTTTTTGTAGCATCCCCGTAAAAAAAAAAAACTATGTACTATGTCGGATTAGATTCGGCCATAATATATGTATTACCGTGGCCATATCAACAGGGAGCCCGGCCTGAGAGGCTTGGATCAGCTTCTCGAACCCCATGGCCGTTCGTAGAAACTCTCGGGCCTGATCCACGTCACCCCGTTTCTTTGCATTAAGGGCCGCCGCTTTGAACTGCTTCTGGCGCCCAAGGATCGTTGCAAGTTGTTTCTCCTGAAGCGTGAGCTTCGTTTGGGGCTTGTTCCCGCCCCGATTAATGCTTCCAGTGTGACTAGGTCGAATCTCACCCTTTTCCGTGGGGGACACCCCGGCTGAAGCCGCAGGTTGCTGTGGAGGAGCAGGAACAGACGTACTAGGAACCGGGACTGCGGCTGGGGCTGAGCCAGGGACGGGAATGGGGCCAAATCCAGGCGGAGTTGGAAGTTCGTCGAATAGTATAGGCCTTCCCCGCTTGTGAGCTGTGATTGCTTCTTCATATTGTTTGACGATTCGACCCATTCGTCGGGCCTTGCTCGTGTTCGCGGTTTCTGTTGCCTTCTCCACTTCCGACTTGTACTTTTCCAGCCGCTGCTGGAGGGCCTCCATTATGGTGGCCGGCGGGGGCGGGGCCTGGAAAATGTCAACGGAGGGACCGGCCTCTTCGGATGGAGCTGGAGCCTCCACAGGAACTTCTTGGACAACGTTGGCTGGGACTGGGACTGGAAGTTGAGTAATTGGGGACTCGCCTTCAGACAGACGAGGAAGCTACAGGGTTTCAAAAACAACAACTTTAGTGTAAAAAATGCGTTACAATTCTGTATTTTCAAATATGCTGGCACTTACCGAGGCTAGGTCAACAGGCAGCCGGGCCTGAGACTCTTGAACAAACTTATCAAATCCTTTGGCCATTCGTAGAAACTCCCTTGCCTCATCAAGATTTCCACACTTCTTGGCACTCATAGCTGCCTCCTTGTATTCCTTCTGACGCGAAAGGATCTCTAGAGTCGTTTCACTTATTGGCAACTGTTCTGCGATTTTTTCTGGAGCGAGGGCTGGGACTTCTGGCAATTCTGCTGGTGGAGGGGCTCCACTTGTTGCTCCTGATTGAAGGCGAATAGGCTCAAGTGGAAGGGGCAGGGACGGGACTGAAGTTTGCGAAACAACAGGAGGAGGAGCACTTGTAGTTGTAGCTCCTGGGACCGGAATAGGTCCGAATCCTGGCGGGACCGGGAGCTCGTCAAAGTCTACCGGCTTTCCTCGCCGGTGGGACACAATGGCCTCTTCGTATTGCTTGACAATCCGGCCCATCCGCCGAACCTTACCTCCCTCCCCGACAGCAGTCGCCTTGGCTAGTTCAGACTTATATTTGCCGAGCCGTTGTTGGAGTGCCTCGTCCACAGACTGTGGCGGCGGCGGGGCCTTGAAGATATCTACAGGGCCTGACTGAGCCGGAGGAGGTAGTTCGAATTCATCGTTCTCCAACTTGTATTTAGAGCCGGTTTTAACGAGCCGCTCTTGGAGGGCATCCATAACTGAAGGAGGTTCTGGAGTAGTGTCCTCTGGTTCCGAATCCTCAAGGTGTAGTAAATTACTGGGTAGCTTGGTTTTCTGTGTTGGTGGGATTAGGGCCGCCTTCGGGCCAGCCTCCCCGCCCATGATAGCCAATAACTCGTCCTCCAGGTCGGCGTCGTCCACGTCAGAGTCCCCTTCGTCATCGATGCCCGGAATTATGCCTAGGCCAAGCTAAGGACAATGGAAAGAACAGAATATGAAAGCAAAAAATGAATACGTAGGTCATCGGTTGAAGTAAAAGTGGTGGGTGGCGTGCATTTTGTTCAGTAATAAACCTAATACTAAACTTAACGTAAGCTAATATCAAATGTAACACTTAATTATGAATTATGAAAATTAACTACAATTTCTATTAGCGCAGTCTGTCTGTCTCTGATCTCTACCCATCACTATTCATTATAGTTAATAGTCATAGTTAAGCCTCGACATAACATTCGGTACCGGTACCTGGACCGGACACATTCATAATAGGGCATTGACAAACTTGGCGAGGTGCATGCAAGAATTAGGACAAGGATGACTCACCTTGGCCAATTCATCATTGATTCGCTCTTTCTCCCCGGTGCTCTTCTCCCGCTTTGGGCGAGTCGGGGGCTCGACGGGCGCCTTCTTTCGCCCAAATCCAAACATACTTACTTCAGGGTCAAGGGTCAATCAGCTCAATCGTGTTTGGGACAGTCTTTAACTCATCACAAAAAAAGAACTCGTCACAATATTCCAGGTAATGTAAAGTCAGCACACAGCACACACATTGTGTGCTAGAAATGGTAAGTGAGCACAGAATTGTGTGCCAGATTACCGTTTTCACCATACAGCACACAGCACACAAACCGTAATTCTGGCACACAGCACACAAATAACACTACGAATTCCCTTTCTAGAAAAATTGTGTGTTTTCTAAAAACGTCAAGCGGGCACACAAATGTGTGCTGAAAATGGTAATCTAGCACACAAACT
>JAQFZY010000822.1:0-21002 GCA_034696285.1 Hypogastrura burkilli | reverse complement strand
CATGAAGGACTATGCTATCAAATTATTGGTTAATTTATCTTAATTGTTTAAATATGTATAACCCCAATAATGCCCATATGAAAACACCTCGCGACAGATTACGCCTATACCTTTGATCATCAAAATAAAGATTACAGGCGGCAGAGCGTCCTGAATTCTCACGCCATTATCTATTTTGAAATTTTAATGATTTGAAACCTGTGAACTGTTAGTTACAATTCTATAAATCTCGTCAGTAATTCCTTAAACAAACTCGGTAAACAAAGTTACTCTCGCTCAAGTACACAAAAAAGGTCACGTACGGACGGACGGACATGCTCGATCGCAAAAGCTTACTCGGCTTCGCTTGCAGGTATAGTACGCTAATAACGGCTGATGTGTAACTAAAGTCCGGCGACTAGTACATAAGCAATACATCATATAGTGTCATTAGGAGGTTACCAGTTTGGTTATGTTCTAGCGTCCTGAAAACTGAAAGTACTGAACTGGTGACAATCTCAAGTACATTATATGAACGTTTTCGTCGTAAAAGATTAAGCATTATAGCGGGAAACGCTTAAAACTAGTTCATCGGTTACACTAAAGTGTACACTCTTCCTGCTTTAGAAGGTCACGTCGCCAGAGTCAGAGTAAAAAAAAACCATCCACTAGTAATACCAGGAAGGGTTCAACATAGCAATAATAAACTGACCGTTTATCGCTGAGGCCTCGTATTTGAAAATCGGGTTTATTGGTTCAATCTACATATTACCACCACCAACGCAACAACAGTAGCGAGTGAGTGTGGGGCCAGCCACGTGCGAGCGAGTGTTTCAGTTTACTCCGTAGTGTGTGAGGTAATGTAAGGTATTACGGTAGTACAAATGTTTGTGACTTTGAGTTTAAAAAGTTAAAGTATGACGGTTACCACTGGTTACCACCTACCACTATAACTAGTAGAATTAGCGTCATTGATAAAAAATGTATAACTTATTTTATATACACGAAATTCATTTCTTTGATTCAGTTTCAGAACTGGACTCAATATTCTACTTCATAATCCAAAATTAAGCCATGGTACGTGAGGTCCGACGCAAGCAATATAGCAGCCTTAGGGCCGTACTTGGGATTGGTGGGATTCCAGGACCTGATTCCCGGATGCCTACACAACTTCTCCCTTCGGGCCTCTACCTTTGGGGAACACATAATTCGGGGAAGACCTATATCATAGACAAGGTACTCAAATCGGCTGGAATTCAGCATGTAGCCCGAGTATCTGCTGTTGAATGCCTGGGTGGGCGTCGACCCTTTATGGAGGCCCTTATACAACAGCTTTATAAGAGTAAGGAGGAGGAAGGGCAATTAAAGTGTGATGACCTTAAGACCTTCGTACACCAGATCAAGTCCTTTCCTGCTAAATTGGAGACTATTGGAAGATCAGAGTTTGGTCGAATTCTTTTCGTGGTGGACCGGGCTGAGGTCTTAAACAGAGAGGACCATGACCTTCTATATGTCCTTCTTAATGTTCAAGACCTAACTGAACAGAATATCTGTGTTATTCTCTGCGGAACGCTACCATGGGCTTCGGTTTGCCGAGGTATTCAGGAACTGAAACCTATTCCAATAATCCACTTTCCACAGTACACCAAGACAGACCTGGTATCAATTATTTCCGGTAAGCCATTTCCTGGAGAGCTAACGAAAACACTAGAGTACTTCGTCAATGCTGCTGTTAGTGTCAGTTTTGGCATCTGTCGGGACTTACTCAAGTTGTGGAGACTTGTCCATCTACTTCACCCCGAGTTCGTTCGGTGTACCCGGTATGGGACTGAAGACGATATGGGGAAATTGTGGAAACGGATCGAACCAACTCTACGACATGACTTAAAGTTAGTCAACTCAAATTTTATTCCGGGATCTTTAATTAAGGAAAGCAAGACGAGTATTGTCAAAACTGTTGAGCCAGCTTATCAAATGCCTGAATATTCCAAATACGTGTTAATCGCAGCATTTTTGGCGTCACAAAACCCAGTTTCCTTAGATAAGCGGTTCTTTGTAAAGGATCGTGGTTCAAGAAAAAGGAAACACATGGGCAGTGTAATAGCCCTTCAGCCGGCGACTTTAAAGGTACCAGCACAATTCACTCAGGCAAGGTTCCAATCGATTTACTCCAAGTTGATTGGGAAGCAGTGCTTGATGGACGCGAGTATGTTTGCCCAACTATCCTCCCTTTGCAACTTAAAGTTGATCTTTAGGTATGACGACTGTTTAGATGACTGTAAGTATAGGTGTGTCGTAGATGTGGATTTGATAAAGCAAATAAGTGCTAGTATAAACTTCCCCTTGAATGAGTATTTTAGCCTCATGTTTTAAAATATGACTGTATGAGAATACCTACTGGGAACCAGAAGAATCCATTGGTAGCAGTAATTAAATAGTAGCTACGATCAGTACAGTATATATGTATTTTTATTCTACTAACTTTTACCTGAAACTAAATAAAAATTACATTAATATGCTAATGCGAACTACGAACCGATTTAAGCTAACTTACACCATCTCTGAACTGACTTGACAATTGCTGCCAACTTTCTGTAGTTGGTTAATTGGATGTATTATTGAGTGAGCTTTTGTCATTAACCGAATTGGTGGAAGGCTTCTGGCATACGAAAAACACACTTTTGTAAGAGAAAGACAGCATGGACAATCGGTTTTCGGCGAAGCGGGTTGGTACGTTGATCTCTTCTTTCTAGAAAATTATAGGAGGGCCTGAGTTCATATAATAGTCATATGGCTCAAATCAATAGGAATAGGATGAAGGAATTACCAGAACTTTAAATCCCAATTTCTTAATGATATTCATTAGAAAGTCGTATGAAGGTTGAATTGAGCTCTCGCCAGCTAAATCAGCATAATGGTATAGTAAGGGCCCAATATTTATCCACACACCGTTTTCCTTGAGGCAGTAGTGAATTCGTTCCAAGAAAGCAACAATGTTACTTGCGCAGTCAATAAAGAAGCATGTTACTATGCAGTCCCACGCACTTCGATGTTCCTCTTTCCCGTAGACGTCCAAGAAGTCGCCTGCTGTCATGGAAAACTTAGTGTTATGAGGCAAGTCGGATGGATCAATGTCTGGGAACGTCGCTGAGCGGATTTGATCATCGTGATGAAGAACATTTGTGTCTTGAGCAATCCAGGGATAGCATTTGTAGAGACCTTTCCCGAAACACCTTACACAATCAATTGCCCAGTTAAAAAAACGAAAAGTATTCAGGAAATTCGTTTGATATTTTACAGAATTACCTGTTAAGTATAAAGTTGGAAGCGAAGAGCATGAACATTGAAAACTCATTTCCCTCAGTCACATAACCACGGCGAACGATCTCGTGAGCTAAACGACCCGTTCCGGCTCCAGGTACAAGCACTCTAATATCCTGTTTTGATCTAGTATATTTTATTTTCCCTCATTAACCTTATAAAACGTTCGATCAGTCAATAACATGAGTATATATGGAATACAAGTACAACTTACTCGAAATGCTCAAACTGGCGCTCAAGTTCCTCAATCACTGGCGCGTAACAAGACTTCCTCTCCTCTTCGCCTTCTTCGGCCCAATCACGAACAATTTGCTTCAGGATCCCGTTCAACTTTTCATAGTCGAAAGCGGTAGGTACTTGCGGCTTTACTCGGCTTTCCTAATGGATCAACTTATTATAATTTACTAGCCAGTTAAAAATTATGATCCGGACATGTCAGAAACAAGCAAACGACTAAACGAACGCAGTTCATATCCAGTAGTGTAGGTTATGATATTGGATATTGAATACTAGTACTCACATTCGTTGCGTAAACATCTGAATGATTTTCGAATAGATTAACCTCGTCATGGATAATGAGAAGGAAAAGGTTCTGATTAACTTCAATACATGTTCGTAGAAACAACAAGTGGCTCTTGTACTCAGCGAGCAGCTCCTGATGGTTCTCTGGCAAGGTACCAACGTAGGTCAAAATTGATACTGCTTTCTTCATCATGAACTTCCTGTAATTGGTAATTTACAAAAACGGGTATGATTAGAAATACAACATATAAACCTGGTACGAGTTATGAATGAATTGCTATGAGGTAATATATTACTTGTACGAGCGAAATGTTGTCAAAACTTTCAGGAAAAGACGTCTCTCGTCATCCCAATCAGGATCAGTACTTCTACTTAGCGCCGAGCCATTCGAGCCGCCTGCTCCCGCCAAGCCTACATGATCATGATTGTGATTAACACTATTACAAGCGGCGTCTCTCTCATCAGTCCCTTCCATTGTTGACTCCATAGGCACCTCGGCTCCTGCTACTTGAAAAGACGGAGGACTACACAGTACAACTACAAATCTCAAATCAAAAAAATGAAATTACTTATTATTAACTATTAAGCGTAAACCCCGAGATTTATTCCCTCTTTGCGACACGTATTTCTCGCGTTTCATATGCGAATTTATGGTTGTGAATGTTGATAAAATCTTAGTTGTTTCAATTAAAACCTTTACACGCCTTTATTGCTCTTGTCGGGCAATTATGTCAAATGTTAGGTTACACTAAACGATGCCTACTGTCAGCATTCTTACTGCTCTCGAACCCAATTAAGTCAGAACTAACTTTATACACCAACTGTTACTTTCAATTCTATTTGTTGATAAATACGAATATAACGTATTAAATTCTAGTAAAATACTGGAGTACCCCAATCAACCTCACACCTGAATCAAATGTTCGTTACATAACATGGAAATTCACATTTCCACTTATATGGTAAGTTTTAGTGATACCATTGTTTCAAAAATAATCTAGTTTTTCATGATGGGGAGCAGAACTAGCGCGAATAGCTCACGCAGCTCACGTGAGGAATCAAGAGTATGGAGACGTTGAAATTCCAATGTACAGAAATATACTTTCACTTTCTACCCCGCCGTACTTACCGTATTATTTAACCAACTCTCTACATTCAATTTTTGCTGTTGAAAAATAAGTGAAAACGCAAAACCAGCCTACGTTGAAACTTAAATGTATTCCAACGTAATTTTTAGGAAGCAAAAAAGGAATAATAATATTTATGAACAAAAGATACCGCCTTGTTTTGATTTCCAATTATTATTATTAGGCTCGGCTCAATTAAAGGAGTTACTGCATTGCGCAAAAGTTCCCATTGTTTAAAAGTTGTCTGAGCTTGAGCAAGACGGAATAGAATAGGATAGTAGTTCCCGTTCGCCGTTCACACGATCCCATTATACTTTAGGAAATATGTACCAATTCGGTGATCGAGTGGGTCAATTGCGGAGAGTGTAGCGTAGACGAGTGTTATCGATCAAAGCGAATCAGAAAGTCCGTTGTCCGTATCCTGTAGTTCTAGTTCCAAGTCCAAAATCCTAGGTACAAGAAAAGTTTATATAATTCATAATTAGACAACTAAAAATTATATTAGTGTTTATATAGGTATTAGGTTATAATATACTTCAAAACAAAAAGTGAAAAGGCTCGACCTCGACCCAATATGAATATCAATATTCTCAATGCTTAATTTTTGTGATGTATGAATTCTTCTGCGTAACTACAACTAACTATGTCATTATAACACTATATAACAAGTTATATCCTTATTATGCCGAATTGATAATCGTCTTTTTTGTTTCAGATTTCTCCTACTTCGAACTACGAGAACTCAGAACTGGACCTGCGACTGGTGAACAATAGACAATAGAAACGTGGAAACTTATTTTGATATAAGTGCCTTCTGCAATCGTAAATCATCCAAGAATTGTTTATGATAGGATGAGACAATGAAAGTAACTATTAAAAGTAAGTCCAACATGAACATGATAGAAGATAATCATAATACTTATACATGTAAGTACTCCTTGACTTTCGAATTATGTTGTAGTTGTAGGTAGTAGAGCATTTTATTGCGTAGGTCTAGGTACTTGCAGGAGTTAAGATTGATTATGACTTTTTACTTTCTTTTTTAAAGGCTGGAACAGTGTTGCTGTGTGGAAATGGTTGGCGAATGATGATAAGTGTGGAATTTGTCGTGCACCATTTGACGGATGTTGTTCGGATTGTAAGGTGCCCGGGGACGATTGCCCTCTTGGTATGACATTAATTAATTTAATATATGTTGGCGTTTTCAGACATATTCGGCATTTAGTATTGTTTCATTTATTTCGTTTTGCAGTCTGGGGAGTTTGCTCACATTGCTTCCACATGCACTGCATAATGAAATGGCTCGCATCCCAGCAACAGAACCAAGTAACTCAGCAATGCCCAATGTGTCGCCAAGACTGGGCCTTGAAATCCGAATAACCTCGACCCCACACTCCTATTAGTAATACCCACAACAATATACCGATCTACCTACCGCCTTGGGGATATCATAAGTCATAACTCAAACCCCTAATTCGGAAGAAAAGAGTCTGAGTAATCGTCAGGTAAGGGCAAAGTAATTGAACTCGAGTCAAGCGTCAATGCCCGAGGGTTTAGGCTTATTTCTCTCGAATGTAATAGCGTAATACTATAGGTAGCCCCTCCAAAGATTATAGCCAGGATTCCAAGATTACCAACTACCAACAAGTATTTTGCCTCGCGTCGTGGCCTTACTCATCTAACGAGGAGACAGGACCATGACCTCCCCTTCCCTATCCGCACTTCTTCATCTTCATGGTCTTCCACCACTTCCAAGGAGCCTCACCGGCTATGCAACACAGGGTCAAGGATCCCCCAACTTCGGTTCTTCCATTCCTTCACAGCCTCATCTTCAACTACGGAATGACCTGTTAAGTTCTTCCTCTGCACTGAAGAATCCTCACTCAGCTCATCTGCACCAGCAGCATGGACGACCTTCCCCTCCAGTTCCGCCTCCGCGACCTCATAGTCGGCGTTCGTCGTCTAGTGGCTCATCATTCCGAGCTTCGCCAGATCATGTCTCAAATCGGTAATTTTGAAGCATGCTAATTTTGTAAGTGAAATATACATACCTAATACTAATTGTTAATTATACTTCCAACAGTTCGGTAATTACTGGCATAGCTGCAGAAGGAATGAGGAGCTCTCCTCGAAGTCTGTCAAGTAGTCCTCACAGTCCTCATATTGATAGTGGGATCGGGAGAAGCTCAGCTGATAGTTTTAGCGAGCCAAGAGCTTTTGTTCGAGTTGTCAAATCGTGAGTCTATTTCAGCGCTTCTCAAAAGGTACGTAAAATTAGTAAAAGCGTGATTATATGATATTTTCTTAAGGCCTCCGATTGTGGTGGGAACAAGATTGGATGCGCAATTGGCACAACTCAAGAAGGACATGAACCACTTACGACAACAGGTTCGTACTCCGTGCCGAATTCCGCTCATAATTGCCTGTGTTTCTGTGCTTACTTTTACTTCTTGACGTTGAACTTTGAACTTATAGGACATGGCGCTCCTTGGACATTTGTTGCACCTCCATCAGGGAATCCAGGATCTCAAGAGTGTGCTAGTCCCACCACCACAGCCGGCTCCAATTTCAGGCCCACTTCCAATGTTTCATTCCACGCCCACTGGCTACCATCATCATGGCGGAGGCGGCTCAGGAAGCACAAGCAGTAGCTCGCGTAACTCAAAGAACAGTAAGGGCCATCATCAGTCCACCCAATCCTCAAGACTCAGCATTCTTAGCACTGGGGCAAAGCTATTCTCAAGGCGGTCCTCTACGGACAAGTTGATGGCCGAAGCAATGAGTATGAGTCTGGACTTGGGAGGAGCCTGTGGTGGAGGCCCCAGTACTCATCACACTGCAGTAAATCGCCGACGACTCGACGATGAGAGTGACTCTTTGTCCTCGCTTGAGTTTGGTGATGTTTAGCATCCAGGTCTAGTATTAACGACGGATTTGAACTGATTCAAACACTTGGCAGAGTTCCTAGGACTAGGCGTGTCATTTTTAGTTTACGGAATAATCCGTCAGGAAGGATTTAGAATGTAGGAGTATATATAAGCTTTATATGCGCGTACAGCAGCTTTCGCTGCTTACCTTTAACACAATTAAAGAATGAAGAAGTGGCTTCAAACCAGGTGTACAAAGCAAGACCATGTTACAAACTACTGTTTGTAATCTCTGGACGCGGACAATACACACACGAGTACAACTCACGTGCATAAATCTTAATTCCTCTCTAATAATTGATAAGGTTAATATAAGACGGATAAGAGGATTGTTTAGACATTTGGAATACTAAAAGATTAACTTACATCGAAGAGAGTAACTAGACTTGCTCCGGCTAGGGCAAAAGACATTACTTTATATTATATTTCACTTTCAGTTCCCATATAGATTTACCAATCCTTAACCTACTATACTCTTGTTCAAGTTTTAGTCTTCAATGTCTAACGTAAGTGTACTAAACGCTGAATGTGTACTGAACTTGCTAATGAAATGAGTTAGATTGTCGCGAATGGCTCAACAATATTGATAGCGGCAATCCCGCGTGCCATGCCTCACGTCTCTCTGGCCCGTCTTGACCTCTCTTTTCTGCGAGTAGGTAAACTTTTTGAAGCCCCAGAGTCTTCGTAAAGATAAAGTTGTAATACTAATCATACGTTGTAAGGTATCGGATTCTCCTGATCCCTGATGCTGCTAATTGTTAGTGTGTGAAGTATGTAGTAGGAAAGGTTACCCGCACTCATCCTCATCACATCATTGTTCGTTGTAGGACATCATGAAACGTGATACTAGTGTGTCCTCCAGCAAACTTTTGTGTACTATACGGCATAAGAATTTTGTAGTTGAATAAATAAACGTGTTGCAAGAACTCCACGAGATTTAAGAAATATTACTTATTTATTTCCTAATGCGTCATTTGTAGTACGACAAAATGATTGGTGCGGGTGCGGACTAATTCTGTAATTTTAGGCTGAATTTCGGTTGAACGATTCGCAATTGATTTACGTTTTAAATGAACCTATAATGAAAGCCCGCATTCGAGGAAGCTTTTTAAATCTAAATATTTAAATACTAGGGTAGATTACATAGTTGCATAGCTGGTAGCATATTAATTGTGGCGCGGCGTGGTGCCATATTCTACAGTACCATAATAATCAGCATATTACAATACATTTCAATTTTCAATGATTATTACCCATCTCCTAACTTTAGTTTCAATTCGGAATTCGGAATACCTATGATCACCAAACAGTATACATAATCGCGTAGCGTAGTAGTACAAATACCTATGGTAAATTCATTCTTATGATTAGCTACAGCCTACAGCTGTTTTAAGGTTAAATGACAAGGTGAGAGAAAGGTCTACTAAAACCAACCAACACTGGCTAATTCACAATTACACGACAACCTACCCTCTACAATTAGCGTACGATTAAAAATATTACGATATTACTTATGCACCCATATACTACGAATACTAAAGGAAAGAGTTCATGAATAGATTAATATCTACATAGTTAAGTACCTTAGTTTTTCGACAGACTGCAATATTATTTGATTCTTATTGGTACCTACTAACTTACCTACTAAATAATTGGTTTAAGTGAAGAGGAAGGTTCCGCTTCATACTCTACTTTCTTACGGACACGGAGTGTTTCGAGACCTGATTAGTACGAATAATGGACTCTGCATAGTGACTTGGACGAGAAAAAGAGAAGAACTACAAATGAACAATATTAACCAACAAAGTGTACACTCGGAATTTAACTCGTAACCTTACGGAGGTTATACGAGAACATGCAACATTAATCGACAAAAAGGTATACTAATATTCATTTTGGACAGGATTTAGGGTGGGTCAAATTAATCATAAATGTACCTGCTAACGCTAACCTGTGACATAATGTAAATATTTTGAATCCCCGGTCGTTCATGGCCAAATGAGCCCAAATGTTGTCTCAAATTTCCATAAATGTAAATTGTTGAATAGACGTGCAGTTTAGTGGTCGATTCCTTTAATTATTTCCTCTAATTTTATCCTCCATATCACTGTGCTCCGCCGTCTTAATGTGAAGAGTGTGGCGATTGGGTCAACTACTGGGAAAGATAAAGGTCCACGAAGACTGCGGCATTGGATGCAGCTACCTCACGGAAAGCAGACGTCTTCTTAACGTCATCCTTATTCCTACAAAAATTAATATGTACTTAATTACGGTGTTCCACATTCCACATACCGTATAGTCGGAGTCTCGGTAAGGATGCCCTTAATATCTAATCAATTACCGTGGGAACAAGTAAAAGAAAAGTTCGTACCGATTAATAAAGTCGATAACTTTGGCTTTCAAACCTAACGAGTTGTGAAGATGTGCCAATACAAGAACTTCGGCAGCATTCTCAACCTAAAGTGAAACCATATGAACACCCCATATATTAGTTTAGTATGTATATTCAAGCCTGCGACATTCATGCAACCCGTGCCTAAAAGTACCACAGCTTACTCACCGTCAAGCCACCAGCAACAGCATGCTCACAGTCTTCTTTCAAGCCTCCCAAATCATACTTCTCTGCAATCTGCATCAGATCAGCAGCTTTTTCACACAGATCACTGGTTTCACCAGTATAAATGTATTCGAGCATTGATTTCACGACATCAGCCTCAAAATCATTAATTTCCACAGCGTTCTTCTCAGACTCAACCATCTGAGTGCTAAACATGGCGCGGAACACGGAGCTTCGAGCTGAGAATGTATCATGATCGTGTATATCAATAACAAGAAGCACTATGGATATGGACACGGGCAAAATATTAAGAACAGAATTTGCACATACCACTGAGAATTGACTTGTGTGCCATAAAAGTCTTCGACTCTGTTGATAGTGCAACATCTGCAAATGTAGCGTCATAAAGCAAATCGTGCAAGTTGGTTGAAAGCAGTTCATGTCGTCGTCTTTTGATTTCCGCCTCAGTGTTCTTGTCCGCAATGGCCCCACCTGTGCCAGTTTTGTGCCGCAATTCGCCTTCAATCCAAACACGGCAGTGTATTTTGAGTGTGTCATCTTCTATGAGATGTCGGCTTGGAGAAAGTAGCTCTGCTGTTGGCAGAAACTTGTCGTATCCCCAAACGCTTGCTTTCTTGAACTCACAGACAGACATTGTTGGGCTCCCTTTAATTACACAAAAAAGTTTTTTAAATTACACTAGTTCCAGTCCCAAAGATTACGACTTACGACCTAAAATACATAGAGATAATTTGAATCTTCGAATGAGAACAAAAATAAACCGTTCTAACGGGCATAGCCAAAGAGTGTAGTGTGAGATTATGTGAGCATATGTCACGTCAAAAACTATATTTACTATGACCTTGACCTTAATCCACTAAACAGCGCCATTATCAGGAATGATTTGGTGAAACCGGTTTTAAATCGGTCTACTGGTTCGTGAATTAAAGCCACTCAAACGCTGCAGACCTTGACATTTGATCTTTGCTCTCACGACTTTATTACCAGCACATTATGAGACATTAAATACTGAAACCGTTTTACAAGCTGGTGGAAAGCTTGTTGAGTAGATTGGAGGGTCACCTTGACCTTTGACCCGCGTGATTTAACATGTTATGTTATTCACAGCACACCGCACCATACGCATGAATCCATTGGCGAAAACCGTTTTAAAATCGGTCGACTGGCTCTTGAGTTATGGGCATTTGAAAGAACATGGCCTTGACCTTTCACCTTTGATCCGACGTATTTAGCACAATGCCCTTAGGAGAAATCGATCGGTTCAAAAGTGAAAACCAATTTTGATTCAGTGCAACGTGTATTGCGTCATAGGGTGACCTTGACATTTGACCCGACGTTGCACTTTGCGTCAAAATTAGGAATCCATTGGTGAAAAGTTTTGGGATCGGATCAGTGGTTCTCGAGTTATAAGCCCGACATAGACGGACGGACGGCCAGACAGACAGACAGATAGACAGAAAAGTGGAACGCATAAAAGAGCGCAGCTCTTTAATAAGTACCGAGGTGACCCAGCTTTAATCTGTCATATAGGCAGGTGTAAAATGTATGCTACAACCGCAACCGTACAACCTACAACACTACAATACAAGTACTGTAGTATCATGCATACTACAACTGCAGACATTTCAAAATACTAGTTGGACGAACTAAAATTCAAACGCACGAGGCTTACCTGCTTGCTTCAACGGCCTGCCGTCCGGATCCAACAAGCTAATTTGAAATCGAACCTTTAGTCGCCTATTACCCCCCTGCTCAGTGTCTCCAAAGTTGTTCAGAATGAGATGCACAGCAAAGAATTCAGTGTCCTCAATTTTCTTCTTTGGATTCATTTTCATTTGCCTAAAGCAAAACCATATAACGTTGTAGCAGCGTACATAATAGTCACGAAGAGAACCCAAAATAGAATAACCTCTACGCCATAAGTAGGCCATCTAAGCATCTCACCATTGATGGTTACTCCTAGACCCTCCCTTGAAAATTGGAGATTTAATTTCATCACTAGATCCGCTGAGCACGACATAGTTCTTTATTGACCACAGGAAAGCGCATGTTTCTTGATCCATCTAAAAACAGATAAGTTATTATTTATTGTTCAATTTCTATCCACATAGACTGAAGAAAAGTGACACTCACGTCCGTTAAGGCCCATTGTTCCACCGTTTCAGGTCCGAATGTAGCGTCGACTTTCCGTTTTGTACCATGAGTGTGGGCAGCTCCAGCCCCACGAGGTGATCCTTGTCGGTTCAAATCACCTGGTCTAATTGCACCAACAACATTTTCAACTGCTCCGGCCACCCTTGCACGCTGATGTTCTGCGTGGCGACGAATGGCAATCACAATAGCATCTTCACGTTGGCGGGCTTCTCGGTCCCTATTTCTTGCCTCACCTGCAGCACGCTCATTCGCGGCACGCTCATTATTTCTTGCACTGAGAATTAAATAGACAATAGATAAGTAAGCATGCCATCCACTCAGAATTTAGACTATTTTATAGATTATTTTATTCTTGAATTATTTTAACAACACCGCCCCTAGCTACTTTGTTACTATTAAAATGTACCATGTACAATACTTTCACCAACCAACCTACAAGCTGCAGCTGTTGCAACCTGCAGGACCAAAGTACAAACGACAGCGATAGGATATGAATAGCATAGTTGAAGTTTATGCCCAAGGGTTATCAGAGCAAGAGTTGCTAATTGGTTAGTACGTTAAAGCAAAATAGTTGTTTGCGGATGTCGCGAACATCCAGTTCCGGATTCAAAGTCTTTGTTATGCATTACCACAATATGTGCAGAATAATACACTAAACTTATGAAACCACTGCCTATATCGTATGTTGTCATTTGCCCGTTACTTTTGACAAGGACAACTAAGATTGCTGTCGCTGATTGCTTAACCAATTGAGCTGTTTTTAACGTTATTCCGTTAAAAAACTGGAAAAACACCAGGACATGAATGTAATATGACTGTGTTTAATGCTTAATATGTACACGTATAGCACAGGGCAGCAGATATTAAGTTCTGAAAATTGCGCACTGGATTGGAATGCTTATGCAGTATACAGTGTTAACTGGAAAACCGTCAATGTTGTAATACTCGATATTGTACAATACTAGCTACTATGGATTATCCTGTTTCCAATGTGCTTAAACACTACGCGCTATCTAAAAAAAAGTTCACTTGACGTGGGACGCAAACGTTAGTTTTGACAATAGGCTAGAGCTGGTGTCATGCTTTGTGGCATACGCGCTTTGTGACGACTTCGTCGTCGTAACAAAAATATAGCTAAAATCAAAGAACATTGTAGTTGAAAAACAGAAACCAGGCAAACATTTTCACCTACCTCATTTCTAAATCTATCCAAATCGATGCAACGCAAGTCAGAAAATAACACGAATGCTGAGAATATTTCCAAGGATCTGCGAACCCGAACCCCACGTTTACCAACTTCCTCTCCTTTTCTAAGACCCTTTTCTCTGAAAACAAAAAAAAGTTTACGTTTGACTTCTACCTAATAAATAGAAATACCATGAAACCAGGTCCGAACTGCAAACTGAATATGTACTGGATAGAAATGTTAAACTTGAACAGTATGTAGAACATAGAAAGTAGAAGTATGTATGCAGGATCTTTGTATCATTGCCTTCAACCAGTTCAGTTTAGAAATTAGTCGTATGTCGTATTACTATTATATTTATATATTATTACTTTTGTTTGATGTAGATGTAGTAGGTAGTACCTTATATGTTATATAGCTATAATATAACGCTTTCCAATTTCCAACTTCTAAAAAAGAACAATTATTATGCGCAAGATGAAGACTTGAGTCCAGATCCAGTGATGGGTCCAACTTCCATACATACGATGTCGACGACCGATTGTTCGCTAAACGACGAAGGTCTTCTAGCTCAAAACGATCATAAACGAATAAAGTTATCAGGAAGGTCAGGAAGTCAGAACTCCAGATGAAAGATGTCTGCCCGACCTCGATTGAAATAGAACGCACAACACACAGTAGTGTATCGAATGGTGAATGTGAAATGGCAATGGAGACCCAGACGAACAATGGATGTTTATTTATTTAAATCCAGCTGTAGTCCGTCTGTCGTATGACGGTCTCACTATTCCTACCACCTTCAACTACACTATGTAGAACAAGTTATCACTTCGGATGTGGCATTCTGTGTAGAGCCAACCTAACCCCTGGAAATTCGTGCCAATACATCCATTAGTTTAACAACTTTAGCGCTTTTAACGTGTATAGTTAACCTATTTAAACAAAGATATTCTTGGTACAGCCTAAACAATAGGTGGTGAATGTACAGCTCCGATGAAATACTGATGGTGGTAGGTGTAGGGTATAATGAAACTTTACTGTGCTGTGATTGTGATATAGTAGACTGGATATGCTCATATCCTCCTCTTTTTTAAGTCATACTCATTACCAGAAGTATGTACTATTTTTATAGAAAGTTATGAGAAATGTAATAATTGACTAACAGCGTATGGTTTGGTGAACTATTCACTATGTATAATAAAAAACCCGAAAGTTACGCGCAACTTACCAGATTCACAAAGCTTACAAGAAGCAGGATTTGATTTAAAAAGATATGGCAGACAGTTAGACACTTAGCCAATATTTTCGCTAGAGCTATAATAATGTGGTCAAAACAAATGTCACGTGTATATAAATCCCGCCAAAATTAAATAAAAAGAGAATCGGTGTTATTTATTATTTTATGAATGTCAATTAAATAAAAGCCAAGTTCTGAAGCTATTAACTTTAAGTGAAGGCAGAGACTACACGTTTGGAGGACATGTCGTGGGCATCGAATACTCACCGTACCATGGTCCTGGCCTGTGGGTTATTCCGTTCAGCCGGGTCCAAGACTAACTTTAGTAACCCATCCTTATCCCGTTTAAGTTATGCGAGGTTAGGTCAATCCCCAAACGGCGGCATGTTACCGCTGTCGAAAGGATTGCACAGTCGGAGCCTCTTTCCTGAATCTGGTGTAGGAGAGCCTACAAACTATACTGTCACCATACACCAAGCGTCAGGGTCAGGTGTTGGTGATCAGGTCGCCGAAACTGGCCTGACAAATGGTTTGAGTCTAGAACACCTACCGTCGGGGCAGTTGGGGCCAATTGGAAGTATTTTCTCGAATGCCCCGCCCGTCCTAGGTGCCCAGGACCTATTAACTCAGCTTCATGACGTGCCAGGTAATTGTCGTGTTACATTAAAGTTGAAGTTAAGTATAAAGGTTCTCCGGCTAAAATTATTTGTAACATGCCTATCCTCCATCTTCGTTTTTGTCCTTGGTAGGAATGGATTGGACAAAGTCAATCATTTTATCAACTCTCGGAATACGATTGTTGGTTGGTCTCCCACTAGCAGTATTTCAGCAGAAGTCAATAGCAAAGTTGGAGAATCTTCAGCCAAAGTTTAAAGAGCTAGCGACAGACTTAAATCGCGAGACGGTGATAGCAAAAAAGCTGTACAATTGGAGTGAGAGGAAGGCCAAGAGTGCGTTTAAGGCTTCGGTAAGTTCGAAATAGCACAGTATGAATTAGGGATATGTATACAATTCATCTGACCTGACGCGCAATTACAATCACGATTCTTGAATACGCACTCCGAATAACATTGAAATATTGGGAACTAAGTGAGTATGTCTGTATTATTTCCAGTTTAAGCGACACTGGAGGAATTTGGTTGAAGAAAACAATTGCCACCCACTAAGAGCAATATTCTTAGTCTGGTTACAAGTTCCATTTTGGGTGTGTTTTTCTAGTGCTATTAGAAACATTGTGTACGTGATTCCCGAGCCAAGAACATCTGGTGAGTATTATCATTATTAACACTCGGAACATTTTTTGTAACAATAATATTTCACATTTTAACACCTGACTCATATTTTTGTATCAGAAATGCTGTTGCGCTGGATGCAGTTGGCAGGAGAGAATCCTGGTTGGATTGAAAGTCTCGCCAGTGTTGACCCGTACATCCTTCCTCTTATTTTCCTTAGCGCTAACTTAGTTAACATTCAAATTAACTCAATGAGGAAGTTAGCCGTACCCCAAACCACTCTTCAAAAGGTCATACCTTGGGTTTTTCGAGTTGGTGTAGTTGGAATATCAGTCCTTGCCGCTTTTACCCCTTCGGTAAGTGAATACATATTCAGTTGTTATGATTCTTTTTAGTCAACGTTTTCAGTAAGACTCACTTGCTTTAATTTTTTTCCAGGCGGTCACCATGTACTGGGCGACATCGAGTGTCTGCGCTCTGCTACAGAACCTTCTTTTGAAAGTTCCACCTGTACGAAGATTTTTTAGAATACCCACATCACCGTCACATCCGTAGGCCGGAGGCGCCTTAACCGAGTATTAGCTTAGCACTGCGACACTTGATCAATTCTCAAGTTATGTTTGAGGTGTCTATCTCGCGCTCGAGTAAACTAACTAAGGAATGGTTTGTTACAGTTAGTAGTCCCTTACATTAATATTCTACCATGTGTTCTATTCAAGTGAATCTTATTGATTCTAAGTATACATATTTCTATGCGCTGCTGTATTTGACGGTAAATATAATTCTTCAGGCGATAACAATACGAGAGTCATAATATGTGTTCGTAAGAATCAAACAATAGTTGACCGGACAGAGTCTTGTAATTATTTTAATGTATTGGGTAGAAAGCGATATAGGTACTTATATGTTCATCTATTAATGCTAAGTTGCAATTTGCAATGTATAAGCGACCGGTACAGGAGAATATGTAAGTGAATTAAATTAAGATTTAGGTATCCGATGTGCTAGGTGCAATAGTAAAAAGCTGTGCCTTCTAAATGACAAACACACAAATATGCCATCAAAAACTTCACTGGGTCGGATTTATTGCGCTAAATGACTTGGTTTTTCGTTTTCATTGTTTAGGTACATATATAGGTTGACTTTAACCATACTGCAGGTCAATGTAATATTTCTTCAGTGTAGTAGTCCAGCATTTTGGTACACTATGCTTGCTTCTCGTTCTCCTGCTCTCTTTCTACTTTAGCTTCAACAAGCTCTTTGAGCATTAAGCCCATTTTTTGTTTGAACTCCACAGTTGAGAATTTCTCTCGGACAGCCTTGGGATCAATATCACCGAAATGCTCGTGCTAAATGGAAGACAATTTCAGATGTTTATGTAACTCTTAACTGAAAAGTATGCGGGGTAAGTAATGGAATAACTTCGTTGTTTGCAGTATAGAGTACTTACAGTAAAAGCAGGCGGTACTTCGACACCCTTAAATTGGAAACACAAGTGACCGTATTAGACAAATGTTCAGGAAAAAAAATCAAGCATAGCTTCAATCCAATATACATGATATGTATATGTACATACATTAACTACTTCTTTCTTTCCGTCGTATCCCTCCGGAAAGAAAGCATCGTATTTTGGCTTTGGATGGGCCGGATCCTCGTATTCAGATTCCAAAGTATTCCGAGCATTTTGAGCATCATAGTATTCCTCCTCATCATCGTATTCTTCCTCCTCAGTCTCTGACGCCTCAAATTCTAATTTGGACTAAGGGCTCAAGGATTATGGAAGGTCCTTATGAAACTAAAGCCTGATATGCTGATACCGACACTTCCCCGACTACTTTCTGCGTGTGCGTAGTGGTTGGACATTTACCTTTAGCACTTTCACTTCTTTTCTAGCCTGCATCCCACGGAATCCAGCCTGAATCTTGACAATAGCAGCATGTTGATCGTCACTCTAATTTGAGTTCAGAAATAAATATGGACATTAAGTTAAATGAAAGTTGGCCATCAATCAGGAATCTGGGAAATCATTCAGGCTCAGTTGATGAACTAGCATTAAACTGTTCGGTTTGAATTTCCAGCATGGTTAACGTGGAACGTGGAACGGTACGTAAACTCACCGCTTCATAGTCCGAAGCATCAAAGTCGTCAGTTTTAGCTTGCTTCTCTTCGAGAGATGCTTTCTTGTAACGGGTCTAAAGAAAAAGTCGTGCGGCGTGCGAGCAAATACATGAGTAGATACAGTTCTACTGTTACTGTATAGTTAATATTGTTTGTAAGGATTTCGGAATTACCTTAGCCTGAGCCATGCTTGTAATGGATCCCCCGTACCCTTCCCCTCCAAGATATTCCTAACCATGAATTCGTTACAATCCGTTTTAAAATAACTGATTGTAAGTTATAAGTAGAACCTCATCCTCATCCCAGAAGTCCATCTCATCCTCCCCTAGCAAACCGGCCTGGAAATTAATAATCCGTTGTTGATTAGTCGATTACGGTGAAGGTATACTATTAGGTTATTTCATTAAATCTTTGGCTGCTTTGTAATGTACATACAAATATTACTTACCTTGAGGCTCGCTTGGCGCTCTTCAGCAGTCATAGGCTGGAAAACAAGTTAACGCAATTAAAGGGTGTCGAATCTTTGTATTTAAATACAAGATGTTGTGGATCATTGGATGCGAAGACTTACTTTTCCCTGGTTCTCCTTCAGTTGCTTCCGTGCTTTGTATCCTCGGAACAGGCTCTGGAAACGAGAAGGAGAGTTGGCATTAATTTTGCGCTGGTGAGCCTTGCAAAATGGGAGCAATATTCACTGCATAGAATGCTCTTTCTGGTAAATGCTTTCCTAACCTGAATCTTAGTAGCATGCTGCGTAGCCTCCATATGCGTAATGCCCAACCGATTGAGATGCTCCGCAAGTTCCGGATTGGCCTCTGCCAGGCTCTTCCGATGGAAATGTCCTCGAAAGACGGCTTGGATCTTTGTTGCATAGGCATTGGCCTCAAAGAGGCTAATCCCATAGTAGGCCAGGATCTCTTCAACGTCCCGGTTCGAAACGAAGAGGTTCCCTGCATGACGCCAGTCTTCCCATAGGCTCTCCTGTACAAGCGCCGGTGTGGGAAGTTATATTACACTAATATAATAATTAGAGGCTCCAACGCTCGTACCCGTCGATGCTTTCTGTCTTCTTGTTTGTGATGGAATTCCTTTCGTCCCATAAATCCGCGATAGGCGGCCTGCACGGGCGGGTAGTAGTACTTTGTCATTTTAAGACTGAACGATTTCCGAACTCAGGCTTTGAAATTGACGTTTATCCGTTTACCTGAATAATGATGGCCAAGTGTTGAGCAACCTCTAGGGAAATATGGAACTCACTCAAGAACTCCAGCAACTCATCTTTGGTCAGGAGAGAGGCACCATCCCAGCTCTATTCAGTTCATAGTTGCGTGATTGGTAAAAATAGAAGTTTAACCCGTATTACGGGACTTCATAATGATAAATGCCTTACCCAGCGTCTCCATTGCCAGCTCTTTCGTCCATCCTGGATAGAATAGAGTCAGGTGGTATTACTTAAGATTTCCAATTTCCAATATTAGGAATAGATAATCGATGGATATGGCCAGATCCAGATCAGGCCCCCCAATCGTACCTACCTTCTTTCCAACCAATCTTGAGAACTCACGCCGCATTAGCTGGTCATCAATGAAGTCGGCCAAGAACGTGTAAATGTTCTCAGGCTGCTCTCGGAGAACCTGAGTTGTGGCGGGCAAAGTTGTGAGTAGAATATTGCGTATTTACCTTAATTGTTTGCAGTATGGATACAACGATGTGTTGTAAATTAATGTTACCTGTAATTTGGAAATTAGTTATTTTAATAGATCGGGGCGGTCAAATTAATTGTAATTCCCGAATTTTGTATCCGTGTGACAATACCTCTCGAGAGCACTCTTCAAGAAGCCTTTTGAGGCCCTGTGGGATATGGAACCGCTTCCGTTGTCCATGGAGCTCCAGGAGCGGCCCAGCCGGCATTTCGGGAAGCTCTTGAGCCGCCATGTTACCTTTAACAGGAGGCTTCCTGTTTCTCCAAATATCACTATTTATTTCCGCTCAAAAACAACTCTGCTTCTTAAGCCTGGATCCGAAATACGGACGAAGACACACTCTAAGTGCCCTGTATGATGTTTGAATACAAACCAAGACCTATGAGAACTGCAACTGTATGTGCATGAAGTGTATAGGGTCGTTGACCGTTATATACAGCACTGGTACCAAACTCGTGCGAAACAAATTCCGTTAGCGGGGCTTCACATGGTAACAAGGGCGTTCGTACTAGACTTATAATTACTTTGCTATTAAAGTTAATTCGATTCAACAGGCTTTATTTCCAAATTACACGTGACAGCAGCAGCAGAAGCATACAAGCTGTCATTGGCATGCTTCATAATGAGGTTTAAGAACAGAGTCACTATTCCTGGATCAAACATAGCTACTTGAAAATTTTGAAATTGGCTAAATAGGAGCCTATTTTGATTTGAATACGATTAAGGGGCCAGATGGAACGCAGTTGATCTTCATTGTGGATTCCGGGATTTTTTAGATCAGTAAACCAATCTCCAAGTGAACCGAACAACACCGACCGTAATGGCCACGGCGGCACCCAGAGTGATCCCCAAGGCCACTGCGTGGTACGGAGCCTCCGCCATGTCCATCTCTCCCAAGAATATCTGCATATATGGGAA
>JAQFZY010000821.1:0-21011 GCA_034696285.1 Hypogastrura burkilli | reverse complement strand
ACAAGACTGATTTATTCAATTATTAAATCGGTGTATTTATACTAGTAGCTTAAGGCCACTAGCATTACAGGCACTGCTCGGGAACTTAGGGCCTGAATCCCATGATTCATTACACCTTGCTGATACAACTTGCTGATCGGAAGAATGCTTAGCTACAAAGAATTCAGTCCGTATCCTTTCAACTATACTTTGTCCTACATAACATGCTAGAATATTTGCTATATTATAACACCCTCCTTAATACAAACACTATTCTCTAGTATTTGTATTACGCCCTGCTGGTCCAGGTCCGTTTTCCGGCAGCCTGATCCGTCCTTCAGCGGCATGGTCCGTATTCCAGCAGCCTGATCCGTCCTCCAGCAGCATGGCCCCTTCTCCATCTGCCTGGTCCAACTTCTAGCTGCATGGTCTGACTTCCATCTGCCTGGTCCAACTTCTAGCTGCCTGGTCTGACTTCCATCTGCCAGGTCCGACTTCCAGTTGCCTAGTTTGACTTTCATCTGCTTGCCGCTTCCTGACTTTTCAGTCAAGGTCCTGGGCACTTGCTTTCACAGCAAGGTCCCGACGACTAGGAGTCCTGAAGCATCCTGCAGAAATCTTCTCGAAATCTGCAGGAGCACCCGTGCTGATAACGTGTTAAAACTATTGACCCAACGTCCAGTTGTTCCAACAGAGTGAGTGACAAGACTGATTTATTCAATTATTAAATCGGTGTATTTATACTAGTAGCTTAAGGCCACTAGCATTACAGGCACTGCACGGGAATTTAGGGCATGAATCCCATGATTCATTACAACTTGCTGATACAACTTGCTGATCGGAAGAATTCTTAGCTACAAAGAATTCAGTCCGTATCCTTTCAACTAGACTTTGTCCTACATAACATGCTAGAATATTTGCTATATTATAACAGCTACAATAATATTTGTGAAGCATACAGAAAGACTCAAGTAATGAGCATAAGTTATATGCATTCATATTAGCGCGGACTTGTTCGGCTATTCAAAAACCAGTCATTTGAATTAATATTAGCGAGGGCTTGTTCGGCTGGTCAAAACCAGTCATATGCATTCATATTAGCGCGGGCTGGTTCGGCTGGTTAAAACCAGTCATATGCATTCATATTAGCGCGGGCTTGTTCGGCTGGTTAAAACCAGTCATAATAAGTATATCAGAGTAACTCCTAAGAAAAGCTTACCTAAAATGTTTAGCTGAATTCCCCCCGTGCCTTTAAGCAAACGGAACTCCGGGAATCATTCCTCAGGATCCAGTCGGCCATACTTCGGTACGCCTTCCTTACTCCGCCATTCTGCTCAAGTCCATGGAGCTTCGTGCAGAGCTCACACCAATGTGGAGATCCAATCAGAACACTCTGACTCCTCCTCCACTCAAAATACTTCCGATACTCGGCCGGATTCCGGTCCAAATGGATCAAGTACCCGGCCAGCCCTTCTGGTGACCCCCAGTCATGCGCATTAATGTAGGAATCGGGCGGAGCGTGTGGAACTCCCTTTGGGTCCCCGTAGTAAATCGGGACGGACCCATGAAGCATTGGCAAGTAAAACTTTTCCGTCACATAGTCCGCACATACGGAATTTTCAAAGGCCAACCAAAACTTGTACTGACTCCCAATTTGCTTGTGACACGAATAGTTCGCAGGGTCGCCCTGGCCCTTGCTGCAGGAATCATTCCCACATTTCCCGTAAATGTCCACTGGGAAATGTTTTTGAAGCTGGCGGATATATTGGGTCCGCCGGCTTGGCGTTTTACAATTGCTCATCATGCCTGCCACTAATTTCCTTCCTGTTGTAGTAGGACTAACTGAGACGTTTAGTTTGGAATGTGTCAGAAACTGTCCATATTGATACCGGATATCCGAATCCAGTCGATAGGTTAGAGTCCAATTGAAGTCGTAGGTATCCCCAATGGACTCGTACACACTGTAAAATGGGGCCGGTGGTTCGAGCATGAAGAGTATCCAAACCTGATTCGGATCCCGGACTCCGGGTCGAGGCAGCGGGTACATTTTAGCGTACATCCGGCGCCCTGGCCCGCCCTCTGGGTACCCATGATACAGGACCGCGTCGCTTACGTTGAAATAGCGCTTGTCCGTTGTTAGCCGGCACTTGGAGGGACAGCCTGTACCGGCGGGATTGAATCCAAGGGACTCCCAGGCCTTTAGTGATCGCCGCCCATACAGTGTTGACCAGGTCAGGATCAGCTTCTCCTTTATGGGATGTAAGGGAAGATTTATAACGGTCACGGCCTCCTGGCCCTGGAAATAACTGTATAGAACGTAACACACCATTTTCAAATGAATTAGACTGATCAGTTAAGTGGTACTAAATGTATTTTATGGTGACCAAATTTAATTCCAAATCACTTACCGGGGTTTATGGAGGCAATTCCTGAATAGAACCACAATTAGTAGGAATGCTAGAAGAACGTTGAATCCCCGCTTTAAGAAGCTTCCCATAATATTTATTATTGTTGATCCCGGAATGAATTTATAATTTAATTCACTTTACCAATCACTTTCATTGTTAGGGTTAGTCTTCAAAAAATGTTATTTTTTTTCTATTATTTATTTCAGCATTTATTTCGTGATATATACATTTACAAAATTAGTATTGCTGGTTGAGAATACGTCTTCTTCAAAGCCTACCAACTATAGTAAAGACACTGGTGTTGATTGATTCTTCTGCAGTGAAGTTGAAGGTTTTCAGTTTTTCATGTATACTACTGACAATACATAGTACGTAGGTCACGCATCATAAACTTCATTTGGCCTAAGGTAATCAACCTAACTGCATCGAAATGATAGAGAATCCTTCTATCCTGATAGGCGTTTGTAGTTGTGTGATCTGTGATCGCCTACATGTACATATAGTGTGATGGGAACTTGTTCTTTCAGGCGAATAGGAAGAATAATATCAAAATCAGCCATTAGTAGCAACGGTATCAATATTGACTCAATTTTTAGCTTAATCTCGTAGATTGTAATTTCGCATAAGAACTAAATATTAAACTGTGACCTTCAAAGAAATTAATACATGACAGTATTTCGAGTTTCAAATTATTTGCACATATTTATCATCACTTTTTGTCGTTTTTACTGATACAAACTGGGAAAATGTAATAAAACGTGACTTATTGTAAAATGTATTTGAGCATGTTTAAAATCAGTAAAACTGAAGACGATGTGATACAAATCGGTAAAAACTGATAAAGACGTGATAAAAATCGGTGACAACTGATCAAGACGTGATTAAAATCGGTAAAAACTCATAAAGACGGGATTAAAATCGGTGAAAACTGATACATACGGGATAAAAATCGGTAAAATCGGATAAAGATATGATTCAAATAGGTAGAAACTGAAAAATACATGATTAAAATCTGTATAAACTGATAAAGACGTGATTCAATTCTGTAGAAATTGATAAAGACGTGAATAAAATCGGTAACAATTTATAAAGAGGTGAAACATGGGTATAAACAAGTGCTCTTGCGAGCGCTTGCGTGTAGCCCTACGTGCTACACGGAATGACGAATCACTACCGTGAAACGAATCACTACAGTGAAATGAATCACAAAATTGAAATGAACCCAATTCATTTGTTATTGTATTTAAATTTCCCGCCAATTTAATGATTTTTAAAGAAGTTTTGAAAGAAATTGGTATTGCGTGTATGAAATGTGTATTTTAGTGTATCCGAATCCGTCGCTAACTCGGGTACTGACCCGGGGCAACCCATCCGGGGCACCCCGGGATCGTGGTACAATCGGTGGGCCGGAAAACTGGTTTGTCAGCTGTATTCATGATCCCTATGCCCATACGGTCATTTTGATGTGTCACATAACATGGTGTGTTCGGGGTTACCCCGGGTGACCTCTACCCACAGAAGTCAAAATCGAAAATTCATTCCTAGCATATGACCCTGCATGGCTTGGGGCATCCGAATCCGTTGCTAACACTACAGTGAAAAGAATGACTACAGTGAAATGATTCACAAGATTGAAATGAACCCCATTATTTGCTAATGTATTTAAATTTCCCGCCAATTTATCGATTAAAAAAATTATTAAAAGTTAGTTATTTTAAAAAAAAGTTTGAAAGAGATTGGTTATGTGTATTTTAGTGTATGCGAATCCGTTGCTAACTCTAATTCGCCTCGGGCGACCCTTCCGGGTCACCCCGGGGTCGTGGGGCTACCGGTAGGCCGGAAACTGCTTTCTCAACTAAATTAATGATCCCCCGACCCATACGGTTATTTTGATATGTCACATGACCTAATATGGTCGGGTTGACCTTGGGTCGGTTGACCCCGATAAGTCAAAATCGAAAATTAATTCCTACAATATGACCCTGCATGGCTTGTGGCATCCCGAGCCAAAGTATTTTTCACACATGGAGATTGCGTTAGCAATCTCAACTCCATTTCGTATCGATTTTTGAAAAAATACTTTGAAAATTCGGTTATATTAAGCAACCTTTGACTTGGTTTGGTCGTGACGAATTAGTAGTTATGGTACGTTGTAACCTAACCTAACCTAACTTAAATAAACTTAATTATATGAACCTAATGATTCAAAAAAGTAAGTTAAGTGGATAATTGAACCCTCGACCTACGGATTTTGGGTGCAAAATAGGACAAGGCAGAACCACTACGCCATGACCGCTGGCTGATACACATAAAGAAAGAAAAATGAATCTCTTGAGAGTTGGTTGAGAGCAAACCGGGTTTTTGGCCCAAATCCCACTCAAGACCGTAAGTCGCTACCGGTTACCCCATGACCCGGGGGTGGCCCGCAAGGGTTGCGCAAGGTCAACTAAAGTTAACATTATCTAGGGATACACTAAAGTACACCTAATCAATTTCTTTCAAAACATTTTGAAACTTGGTTTAGTTGTGGGAATTATAAATATTTTTTTTTTAAATTGATTTTCGTTCACTTTTATTATTCGTTTCACTTGTGATTCGTCTCACTGTTGTTGTGACTCGTCACACTGTTGTGATTTGTCTCCCTTTTGTGATTTGTCTTACTGTTGTGATTCGTCTCACTGTTGTGATTCGTCTCACTGTTATGATTCGTCTCACTGTTGTTATTCGTCACGCTACACTGTTGTGATTTGTCTCACTGCTGTGATACGTTTCACGATAGTGATTCGTCATTCGCGGCACGTAGGGCTACACGCACGAGCTCGTTGGAGCGCTTGTTTTTAACGATTTTTATTTTTACGGGATATTTTTCTATCATTAGCGCTTGCGCGCGCTGTATCCGGTCCCCATGATGAGATAGTGCTTTGAGCTCCATTTAAACATTGTTCAGGGTGAAAAAATACACAACATATTTTTTTCCTATTACATATGAGTGTTTGTATTCCGATGGCATGTTGACATACTTTGAGCGCGGTCTCCTTTCCTCTTGATTCTACGCTGAATTGTGTAATGATATAAGTTTTTAAAAAAAAAATAAATAGCTCAACTCGGATAGTTGACCAGATCTTTCAAATATAATTTTTCCTTTGTAATAGTTGAGTGGAAAATGTTTGAAGGTCCTGGAGGGTCACGATAGATACGTCACTTCATGTGCCTTTTCTAAAGATGGCAGACTCCTGGCAAGCGGTATGCGTATTTAGGAGCTATTACCTTTCTAGTATCATTATTAACTTACTATCTAATATACATGAATCTACGACAGGCTCAAATGACAAAACGGTCATGATATGGGACCTTACTGGGACTGTACAACTTGATGATGAGTTAAAAGTATCGGAGAGCGAGTTTAGTCTAACTGCACAAGAAATGTGGCCCCAATATGAAAAGTTGTGCAAGTCGAGGATGCAGCAAGAGAAGAGCGTTACGTTGAAAGCATCATTCGAAGTTCCCAAAGCGGATTTCAATTCTTGCTTGATGATCGGCTCCAATGTCGTAATAGCAGCTGCTAGGTGAGTTTCCTACTTTTATTCTAGCACAAAGCTCAAAGCCTATTACTATAGTAGGCAGTCCTAGTAAAAGGGGAGTGCAGCTAATTTTGTGTATTCTGAATTAACTTTGACTAATAGCAGCTCGAAGTCAATTTTCGCTTGGAATATGGACATTATGAGCACCATCGACCTTTCATCAATCTCTGCACACAAATATGCGGTTACTTTTCTCGACTTCTGTCCACAGTTTAACATTTTGGCTTCAGCCTCCGGCGATGGTACAATCAATTTGGCCCATTGCAATGTCACCAATGTCGAGGTAAAACGCGGTATCCGATGGCGAAAAAAAAATATTACTTACGAAAAAACGCTGAAATACAGAGAGTGTCCCAAGATAAGAAAAATACATTCGAGTTATTGTTTTAAAGACGTGGGGGCAACGTAAGACTTTGAGCTCTGTCTTGGAGGTAGTAAAAACATAGCACAATGGCATAGTACAACTTTCAAGGACCTAATTTAAGCCATTCCCTAATAATATATGTGATCCTGAGGTGCAGAGAGAAATTTTGACGTGCCTCATGCCTTAGCTTTTGAAGATTTCGTAAAAGGTCGTTTTTGACCAACTTTGACCCCCCAGGTAGAGGTCTAGGGGTCATTTGCCATGAACGGACATTGGATTTTAAGAATCTGTGCAAAAAGTTGAGTCTAGAGCCGTTGACACTATGGTCGTACGTTTGCTTGCACAGATTTTAAAACTCCCTGTGTTATAGAGATAGGGCGTTTTGGACTAAACTTAATAATATATTGTTAATTAGTTCCAACCGTAGCGCCAAGCCCGCTAAGCGGCAGAGCCACGTGCGCAAGTATAAGAAACGAGCCGAAGGCGAAGTCGTTACTTGTATTTTGCAATTTTTTCCCTGCAGCGTTATGAAATGAATGAGATTTCGCATGATTTTCTCTCTCAGCTATTTCGTTATGCCAGTGTCAATAGATATTTGAAGGAGCACGGGCTCCGCCGCTCCGCCTCGGCTCCTTCTTCTTGTCTGTGCTCTGCATTTTAATCCAGGGCCCAACCAACGGGTGTTCAAACGACGACACGTAGAGGGCGCTCGACGTTTCAGGTCGTACTTCTCCTCCCTAGATCCCATTGTAGCATACAAACTATACAGCCACTTTTAATTATATTTACTATGTTTAGCGTCTATTCTCATACTGTTTACACTTGTTTACTATGACTAGGAATATTTCGAAACATTTGTAAGAAACCATTATGCACACAGAAAGTGGTTATTAACATATGCACATTAACACAAATATATTATATTTAGTCCAAATCCCCCATCTCTATAACACACATGGCGTGATCATATTTGCGCCAAAACATCTAAGATAAACGCCTCAGGGGCGTCAGACTAAACTTTTGGCATATATTCTAACATTATATGGCTAAAGTTTGGCAAATGACTCTCTGACCCCTCCTCGGGGGGTTAAAGTGGGTGGAAAATGGTTTTTTTGTGAAAATGTCCAAAACTATGATATGTAGCATAACAAACTTTTCCTGTAAACCTCAGGATGACAGACATGGAATACAAAATGTGGTTTTACCCATTGGTGATCCCCCTCCCTCGCTGGCCTGAACCCTTATCCGGCTACGGGAATCTTTTTTCTCCAGTAGCTACGCCGGCACATTAGTAGGTGCCGTTCTCATCCCCAACCATGTTGCATTACTTCTCATCTCATTTCTCATTCCCAATTCCTGTCTCTTCAAACCTCCATAGTGTGAACTGAAAGCATCACACACCACTCTTACGATGCATGTTATTAAAAGTATTCATTTTTCATTAATACTTATTATTATGTATTACTATGAACACATCAAATGCACATATTACTCACAACTTTACTATTGCATTGATTTGGCGTAAACCATGATGAATTAATGATGGTAATTCAATTATATACATATAATACGATGGTAGAGTAGATTTCTTTTTCGGAGTGGAATTAAAATGAAGCCCTGTCTCAAGTCAGTGCTTATGAATGCCAAGGAATCTAAATTTGTTGACAGCAATACTTTAAAGGAAAGCAGGCAGTAGGCAAAATGCCGCGTGCCCCGTGTCTTATGTTTGACTTTAGGTAAAGGGGTTTGTGGTTTTGGAGGAAAAAGGGAACATTTCCCCTATTTATTTTTAACTTCTCTAATGCTATTCCTAATTATAAGATGGGTTTGAGAGGATGACATTCAAAATGCAATAGTTGGACCAAAACACTTGTCTGGACTGTCAGATGGACTAGGAATCTGTCCTGGGCAGAAATTATACCTTTTCATCACCGTGAATATTTTTATTTTTTATATATATATATTGTACCTACTTTCAAACGCAATACAAAATGCTACGTCAAGTTTGTCTTTTTGATATTTTGTGAAATATCTGCTTGCGGTGCTCGTATATGCAGGAACGGGCTTGAAGGAATAACAAGTTTGTGAAGGGCGGAAGTATGGATGCCCAAAAAGAACAGGTAAGATTTTCAAATGCAGATGTGTTATTTTGCACAATCTTTGCTGCATGATTGCCAATTAACTGCGTTAGGTCATCAAATGTTGTTTCATGTACCTATATCCAGAAGCGAGCAAATTAAATGTTTACAAAAGATGTATTTTTTATCCATTAGTGTTGCGTACCTGGGTTTTACATAACGTTAATTTGGACCCCCAATCATCATCCGGAAATACGTTGAAAATAAAACATTTCAACAATTCCGGATAAACAAATGTTTTCCCTGGTATGCCGCCAGACTTAAGAGTCTTGTACAATTGCGAATAAACTTGGTATCGTTTTAGCTTTGGCGTCAAGTCTCCGTCATCTCTTTCAAATGTGTGGAATATTAGGTGCATGAGCCCGTTCATTGTATCCCTACAGGATAATAAACACTTGTTAGTCCTTATAAACGGTTTGTCCACACTATTACCGCCACCTGCAGTATATCGCTGTTTTTTAATTAATTAGAATTAAAATCATTTATGTAAATGGTTATTCGAGATGATTGGAGTAAACTCACGTGGACAAGTAATTTTCAATTCCTGCTGTAAATTCTGGAAAGTCCATCTTGAATTAGAATTTCACTAAAGTTCCACTACCGCTGACTCCCAAATCGTAACTGAAAATGCAATATAATTCCTTGCCTTTCCCTACCTGTCATTGCCTACCTGTTATCGTATATTGTCCAGGTGTAGTACGTACTATTGAACAGGATACTGAAGTACCTTCAGTAAACTACCTGAGGCATTTTTAAGCCGGCACAAAATTATGAAAGTACAATTTATACTATTCTAGGTCAATAGGCCGAAGGCCAAACGAAGTACACTGAAACATGACCCAGTATCAAAGGGCAAATCACAGGGCATGTCTTTCAGGGACTGCCTCCAGTCCAACACTCGATCAACCAAGCCAACACAAAAGAGAAAGAAAGGGTGTAGCTCAGGGCCGGCCTCCACAAAGGGAAATCTAGGTCGGCAGCATCAAGTTGAAGATAATAAGGCTGACGAAGAGTTGTATGAGTATTCAAGTGATAGTTCGGTATCAAGTGATTCCTCAAAAGATGTACATGATTCCTCTGGATTGGAAACTGATATTGAAGATTGGAGCGAACCTCTTCTTAGCCTTCCATCATTAGACTCCACGTCTTCCTTACCAGCATTCGAAGTGTTCCCCGTATTATATACAGCTTCAGGCGAGAATACCCAATCCACGTCCACATACGGCTCCAGAATTGATAAGATAACTGAATGGAAGGCCAGAAACGGAACAATTTGGTACTCGGAGCCCCCTAAAACTGCAAAACGAGGATCCCACAACATTTGGAGAGGAAGCCCGGATATGGCTGGAAAACCGGCTGGTGCTGCTGCATCTCGCCATTTTAATGACCCACGTTGTGACGAACAGGACTTCATCAGACTCATGCTAAGTCCGGACCTTCTTGATGTAATTGTCGAGCAAACAAATAAATATGCTAAAAACTCTAAGGGTCAGCAGCTAAGTGAAATAGCTGTAACTGGAAATACCCGGCCTAAACCTAAAGACTGGCAAGACTTGGACAGGATTGAGCTTTATGCCTTTATTGGTCTTACTCTCTTAGCTGGTGTGGAGGGTGACAGCCGTCAACCAACCGATGACCTATACAATACAGATCCGAGATATCGTAAACCCATCTTTTTGGCTACTATGCCGCGAGACAGGAATAAGGAGATAACTCGTTACTTGAGATTTGATAATCAAGCAGCAACACCCAGGAAAAACAGACTGGATGCTGTGTCTCAAATCTGGGAACCGTTTATTCAGAAAATTCAAGCACTCTGGGAAGCAGGGGCCTATCTGACCGTGGACGAGATGTTAGTCAAATACAGAGGAGGAGTGAAATTTAAAGTATACATGAAAACAAAACCAGGCAAATATGGAATGAAGGTCTGGGTCCTGGTGGATTCGGAATGTAAGTATGTCTTATACATGGGCATATACCAGGGGAAGCTGGATTCCGGGGCTGTAGAAAGACAATTGGGGAAGAATGTGGTCCTGAGTTTGACCCAGAAGTACTTTAATACAGGGAGAGGGGTGACCGCAGATAATTTTTTACATCTCTGGCCCTTGTGCTAGGTATGATGTGCAGTATGGAAAATAATTATAATATTTAGTATAGAAAAAGTAATACCATAAGTGTGACGCTATATTATATTTATTATTTTTTCAGGTCTTATGGACAAGAAATTATCTTACAAAGGGACCATCAGGAAAGGAAGGTTAGAAGTTCCGGCGGAGTTGACCAATCGCAAAAAAAGAGAGGACCATTCTTCAATATTTGCATTCACGAGCGACGTCACAGTGGTATCCTACATACCTAAGAAGAATAGGAGCGTTGTTCTAATTTAAACAGAACATGAAGGAAAAGAAATAGGCGTGTATAAAAAAAAATAAAACCAAGACGGCTATGATACTTGACTATAACAAAAATAAAGGAGGAGTGGACACTGCAGACGAAATGATTGCAACTTACAGTTGTCAGCGTATAACAAGAAGGTAATGAACAGGATAATATTACATGCTATTCAAGTAAATAAAGTTTTAAACTGGATTTTTTACCAAACTGTTCGACTGCGGAGGACTTACATTGTAGGTACATAGTATATCAAAAATATTTAGATGACCAGTGAAGCTGTTCCAGTGCATTTTGGACGTGGCGGGACTAAACGCATACATTCTTTGGAAATACGTCTCAACACAGTTTCAAATCTAAGAGGGCCAGAAGACCTTTTTTTGCGAAATCTTTGCGAACAACTGGTCCGGGCCCACATAGAAAGACGAGCCAGTCAGACTAATTCATACCTGCTTCTCTCATATGTCAAGGAATCAATGGCTATATTTGGAATCAAAGTCACCGGGCCTCCTGCAGTTAGTAATGCAGTACGCGAAGGGAGGTGTGCCATGTGCCCCCGGGCTTCCGCCAAATTGAATGTGAAACGTACCACCAATACAGCAAATAAGTGTTTAGGATGTAACATGTGGGTTTGCAATAAGCATTCAGTATTACTCCATGTCTGCCCAGGGTCAATAATTACGGTAACGCACTAGATCTCAATTATAGATATCGCATATCATACCTATACCATTTTTAAAATAAATATAATTATTCGTACGTAGCATATTTACGATTGTTATTACTTACATGAGTTATTATCGTAGAGTATGTTACTAGTACTGTTACCACTATTTTTTTTGTGCTGCAAGTACTACATAAATATACTGTGCTACTACAAAGACCTAAGGATCTTATTATTATATTCCTATGGCAGTAGGTTAAGGTACTCCAGCTGGTTTGGGTTTGAAGTTTTCCCATACATCTGGCAACCTCACCTTTTCATTCTGAGGGAATTCCTTACAAAAGGTTGGGCCCCTTTCCCTCTCTGTGCGGACCTTCGGATTTAACATTGAGGAGTTTGTATGACAATAACTTTAGAAATTAGTATAAATTAAACCGTTAAGTTATGTTATTAGTTTTTTTTTTACACAAGGTGCCTTGGACCTTTTGTGACAAATAGAAAAATCCTCGATTTTTTACGTGAAACTTTTTTTCAGAGATTTTTTGTTTTAAAACAGTGGTACATAGCCATGTGCCGTTTTAGTTGGATTAGGTTTAAGGGATTCGAACATGTCATGTGACATATCAAATTGACCAGAATCATATACTGAGTAGGGATTGCGAGATTTCGAGATATCGAGATTCACCTCTCGAGATTTCGAGATTTTAATCTCGAAATCTTGAAATTATAAATGGTTGTTTATTCGATAGATTTGTAAAAGTAAAACCATATTCTTGTTATTTAGTCAACCTATTTTTGAGCAATTGCAAAATTTACATACTCCAGACAATGACAAAAGCTTCAATATATTTTTTTAAAAAATATTTTTATTCTAGGATAAGATAGGACATTTATTTTTCGATGTAAAATGATCACATGTTTATGGAGTTTAATAAATTAGTGTTTGTAAGAGCCGTTAATAGTTTATGGTTGAGGGGAAACGCATATACTTCAGAACGAACATTTTCCTATTTCTTATTTTTTTTAAATGGAAAATGTTGTCATGGGGTTCTACTTATGCAGAAATATAGTAAATGCGACAGATATACGTTTTGTGGAGCGTAAGAGAAAGAATATAGGTTTTAAACAATAAACACGTGCATGCTGCTTGTAGTGATATATTCCTTGTGCTTATGGTATATTACGGCATACAGCAACGGTGAATTTTTAATAACTTTGTGTGAGATGACGAGCACGTTTCCCGATCTTACGATCCGGGGGGAATGGGAATGAGCGGAAACCCGAGAGATCGAATTATGGCTACCTCTTTGGGTAACGTTGTGCTGATTATAACCCGATCCGACCGATATTGTCTCAAGGAAATCGAATTTGGGCCGCCGGCACCACTGGGCCCGTCCAAACCCGATCCGATCATTATTGTCATAAAGAAGTCGTATATGGGGCCGCCGGCACCACTGGGCCCGTCCAAGCCCGATCCGATCACTATTGTCTCAAAGAAGTTGAATTCAGGCCAGTCGGAGCTACTGGGGCCAGGCGTAGTCACGTGGGTATGTGAGGGTCGGCAACCCACAGTCAAGTTCAGCATAAAATGGATCGTTTGGCATACTAACGAATGTACTAACTACCATGTATTTGTGACACCATCGAACGATTGTCAGTAAATCTTCCTACATTAATCATTAGTATACAAATTCGTGATGATTGTTAGCTATAATTTGCATACGTAGCGATGTACACATGACTAGTGCGTTGTCAGTATGCGTTACTATACCTAGCATTTGTATAAATCATTTAATCATTATACTAGTCGATGCTGAAAGTTAGTATGCAAACATATACTAAGGATAGGCTGATAGTTAGTATGCATACATATACTAAGGGTAGACTGATAGTTGATACATACCAATTGATACAAACGCGTGTTATACTAATTAATGGCAGTTAGTATGCAAACGCGTATTATACTAATTTATGGCCGGTAGTATGCGATAAAGTACAAAATAATTTCCGAAACCTGAAAATGTCGCAATTTGATTAGACATAAAATAAGTGTTTAAAGTTGTATTATTTTATACATATGTAATTATTAGAAATACAATTTCATTACATATTTTAAAAACATCAATATATCAAACTAGGTCAATTTGTTTTCTTTGCCCTATAATGTAATTTTTCGGCTGAGTAATGAAACATAGTTCTAATTATTGCGTATGTATAAAATAATACAACATGTATATGTATATACTGTACATATATATATAAATTTAGGATTATAAGGGAAGAAATAGTGTTGGTGGAGAAAGTGTTACAAACATTCCGTTAATATGTGCCTTCAAAAATAACATTTACGTTACAATTAAACATTGAATTATTTAGAACCTGCAGGCCGTGAACGTTTTCACTGCCGTTTTTCTTGACGGTCCTTCTTAATATTACCGTTTTCATCGTACTCGTACTCATAACGGAAGTATTGCAAGCATGATCAGATTGTATTCAATCAATCAATGAATGACGAGTTTATTTGACATGGCCGAAGCCCAATAAAGTGATACGTCATAAATATCATAGTACTGGTAATAGTGAGTGTTGAGTAAGTATTTATGTATGTTAGAATTATGTGATGCGTACGGACATCGTTACAGTTTACAATAGGTTACATACTACTTGATTACACAGTAGATTAAACCAACTTCATTTTGAGCGCAGAAGAGATATAAATGTATAGAATTTACAGTCCTTACAATTAGGGTCCTTAATAGCTAAAAAATAGCCAAAAATCAGGAAAAGTGGCACAAGCTGGGTCCTGAAGTTCGCCATAGACGGGCAAGAAAAAAGGTGAGAAAACGAATCTTCTTCGCCACACAACTTGCAGTCTACTCTTTCGAACATATCCAGGTTATGCCACTTACCCTGATTAAAAATAATTGAGTAATTTAGCCAAATTTGGGCGATACAGGTAACGAGATAGGCTGGGAAGCTACGTTTAAGGTACTCTTCAGCCGCATACTCGTTGGAGATAATTGAATGATAATGGGGAATTGATTTAGATCGCCCAGCTTGTTCAAGGTCAGCAGCTCCGAGGTTCTGTCTCATCTTTTTGACAATCCCGTTCCTGCAATCAGAAAGAAAGTGGGCAGAATTTTGGCTACATAAACTTTCGTAACCAAGAACAGACATCGTTTCGTGCAACTGTAAAACCCAGCTGTACTTGTCATCAGGAAAAAGTAAAGAGATTCGGCGTAGGGAGGCATATGACTCATATAAAAGGGATTCGGAATGGGATTTAAGGATACTGTCCAGCATCTAAAGACTGAGTTTTGTTACTTCTAATTGTAGATGAGGGCGGCCAATTTCCAGTCTCACAAAGTAGCGCGGGCTACAAGCAGGGAGTTTCAGAACTTTCTTAAAAAATTGTTGCTGCACTCTCTCCAGGTGCTCAGCTTGATTAAGGCCCCGAATTCCTGCCCCGTAAAGAGTAGTGGATTTAACAATCGAGAAAAGACGAACTGTAGATTCAAGATAAACATTTTGGGCATCTTGAGAGCTGCAAGGACCGAAGCTTGTGCTGCGAGGCTCTTCTTCACGAACTCAGCTACTGCCGGCGCAAAGAGGCCGGTCGAGGAGAATATTACGCCAAGATATGTGTAGGACTTAACGACTTCCAATGATGATCCTCTCCAAGTGAACTTTTCGCTTTTACTTATCCGTCCTTTCCTTTTGAAAACTACAACCTTCGTTTTCCCCATATTGATATTCAGTCCACGTTTTGACAGGAACTTCGCTGCAACGTTGATTTTGAGTTTTAGAGTCTCTGCAGAGGGGGCAACGAGCACCATATCATCAGCATATAGAAGTATGTGGACCAGTATCGATTGAAGGCGAATTCCAGCGATGAAGGATTTTTGGAGAACATTTACTATATCTTCCATAAACAGGTTGAAAATAGATGGACTTGCTGACTCTCCCTGCAGCACTCCCTTCATTATTCTTATAGGATCTGTAAGTCCTTCTGAGGTCTTGACTCTTGTGACTACATTGGAGTAAATAAACGCGAAGATGCGTACCCATTTGGCGGAAACACCAAGTTTGTGGAGAACCGGCCATAACTTGTCACGTCGGGGCGTGTCAAAGGCTTGGGAAAGGTCAATGAAACAAGCATACAGCTTACGTCTTCTTATCAGTTGTACTTGTATTAGTGTGTTTAACACGAATACGTGGTCCAGGCAGCTTCTCCTTTGCTGAAAGCCCGCTTGGAACTGGGAGATTTTCTGATTGACCTGGATCCAGTGATTCAGCCTAGTATTTAGAATTCCAGTAAATAATTTTAGGATTTTATTGAGGAGAGATATAGGCCTGTAGTTGGGCGCTAATGAGCTGTCACCTTTTTTAAAAAGAGGAGTAATTATTGCTTCGCACCAACTGACTGGGACCCGACCTAAATCAAAACATATTTGGAATAATGAGCAAAGCAAAACTAAGAGGGAGGTTGAGGGGAGCTTCCAGACTTCATTAGGGATGAGATTAGTGCCTGCAGCCTTTTTTCTTTCAGCTTCTTCGTAGCTAGTTTGATTTCGAACACATCGAAAGGTTTGTCCAGGATCGGGTCTAGCTCTGCAATCAAGTAATATTGTTGGGTTGCTGTACTCGTCAGGAATTGAAAAGACCTTGGTGTGGTGCTCCCTCCATTGTTCCATTGGAATATTATTGTTAGAAATAGTACTTGGGTGTAGGCTTTTGTTGGCCGCCCAGAAGGACGAACTATCGTTCATGAGCTTCATTTACGTTTGAATTCTTTGTTCTTCCTTTTTTGCCGTGATCAACATGTTGTAGTGCCTGTTTGCCATTTGTTATTTGGATTCAAGGGCACAGCGTACATCCGGAGTGCTGCTGCGTCTCATCTGAAGAAGGGTTGACTTGACTTCAGCTTTGACACGGGCGCACTCCTTGTCAAACCAACGGGGTTGCACGCTATTCAGCTTTGGAGGTCGATGGCATTTATTTGCGTTTGAGTCTCCGTTAAGTTGCTGATTAGGTCCGAGTTGTACTGGTTTACAGCGTCAGAAGCCAAAACAGACCATAGATTGTAATCTATATCAGAGGAGAGGCGGTTCGTTTCCAGTACAGATGTAGGTAGAACGAATTTTTCTTTTGTCCAAATTTTTGAATCATGAGACTGAGTAGAGGTAAGAAATGAAAGGCAAAGTGAGATTGGGAAATGGTCAGAGTAAGGAAAATCGAGCACTTGGAATTTGTCAATAAAAGGCGTCACCGCAGGGGAGTACAAGAAATAATCTACCACCCTTGACCCCGGCCCGGAAGCGAAAACAAAGGTCAAGGCTCCATTTACGTCTCCGTTTACACAACCATTTCCAATAGTCCTGATTCGGCTATTTTAATAAGTAATATCTTACCCCTGCTGTTTATTGTAGTATTCTGACTGCTTCTAAGGGAAGGTGTAGAGTTAAGAGAACCTGTTCTGCCATTTAGGTCGCCCAATAGAAGTACCTTCTTGCCTTCGTTACAAAGTGTTGAGACGGATTCAAAAAGACTGGACAGAACCTCGGAGTAGCTTGAGTCAGGTTGCACGTATGTAAAAAAAATAAAAAGGTTGGTATTAGGTTCAAGTAGTAAAATATACTTAAAAGTAGAGTATAGAATTACAATATCAAGACATTTTTTCCACCCATATAGAAAGCCAGCTGATGGGCGACCATTTGTACCCTTACGTGCCTTAAGCACAGGCTATTTGTAGTTCTTATCTAACTGAGTGCTACTCCAATCGTGACAAGTCATAGTTTCAGAGAAGCAAAAGATAAATGGATTAGTTTCATAAAAAGCATTCCAGAATGTAATATTCTTATTCTTTAACCCTTTAACGTTATAGTACATAATGGAGCTGGAGTTTGAATTACTTACAGCTAGCGAGGTATTACCACAGTTTGATGGGAACTGGACCTGAAGTCAGGCAGCGTGTTTGTTCTGTTGCTGATAGTGACTGCTACGTTCTTCCCACCGTCTTTTCCTCTCTAGGCGGGTGCAAGGTGAAAGGTCCTCAGTAATACCTATCTTATGTGAGAGTCCAGGTAACCTAGGCCTGCAGTCCAAAACAGCCGCTCTGTGGCTCAGCAACGGGAATCGAACCTTGACAGGGCAAGGTTTTTCTGAGACCTATGCGATAAGGGAGGTCCACGGTGGCCGTAACTCCTAACTCCACGAGTAGCTGTTGAATTAGCGAAGTCAGTTCGCCCGGGTTGGATTCGGTCTCAGGCAGACCATGGAATAGTAGGTTCCCGCGGCGCACATTGTCCAATAGCTTGTCCTTCTCGCGAGCCAAGGAAGTGATGGATTGGGCCTGCTCCTCGACAATTCTCTCCAGATGTTGTATTTTAGTTTTTGCTGTACACAGTTCAAACTTAATTTCCGCAACGTCGCCCGCAATCTGCTGTCACACAGAGTCTGTCAATTTTGTCAAGTTTTGGAATAATCAGTGCTGCGAGGCGGTCGAGTGTCATCTCTGATTGCTGAATGCGGTGTGACGCTGATGATGGGGGACTCAAAGAATTACACTGCCTCTTGTTTTGACCTTGCCCGTGACCACCAGATATATTCGAGAAAGAGTTACGTATGTCAGGTTGTATGCTTCTGTTCCCAGAGTTAACTGTTAACTGCTGTGTCACATCGTTAGGAGTTGGTGTTCTTTGAGTAGGCATAGTAGACGATCGGGTGCGATAATATAGTCAACAAAAAGAAGGGTGGTAACGATTAGTACAGCATGTATTTTTGCCTGTATCGTGAGTTTAAACTTCCCGCGTACCTGAATCTGTGGCCTGACCTTTGACTCGCTCCGCAGTTGCTTAAAACTTGTGTCAAGTCAGGCGTGAGGTAGTTCCGGTCTACCTTAACCTTTGTCACGATTTCAGTGTTTTAAGTAGAAATTAAATATTTTCTACAAAGTGGGAAAAGAGTCCTTCTGCTTCCCTCCTCCTTCGCTCTACCACCCGATCAGATTGTATTGGAACCTCTTTCTATCTAAATCCGAATCCGTTTTTGCCCTTCTGAATCCTCTATTGTTGAAGGGGAAATCTTAACCGCTTCTAGAATAATTTAGAAGTTAGTTAGTCTAGTTCGGTAATTTAGAAATATTTCCCGAACAAATATAGTTTGCTTCTGTCACTTAGCAACTATAGTTATTATATAGCCAGCACATTTGTGAAGTATGGTATAACCACATACCTTGAAAAAGCAGGAAAAGCGTCTGTAACTGTCGTAAGATTCACATCATCCATCATTCGAATTCGTCATAATATGTACAATAAACGGCCAAAAGATCTTAGACAGCATACAGCTGTTTAAAAACAGAACAAAATAATTCATTTACCTTTTTCCAGTGCGAATAGCCGTACAGTTTCTCAGGTATCGAATGGGAAATAACCGTTTAAGCAAAAACATGATGACATTTCGCTCCTTTATCGCTTTCAATTTGAATATTACCGCCTCTGGGACTTCAGCACGTATTCCGTTTTGTTTTATTGAAACAAAACTACGTCCCTGTAATTGAATGTATTGGTTATGAAAACATTTGGATTGATACAACAATGATGTATACAATCGTTAGGATTTTCAAGAATGCCTTACATGAGTTTCCCCTGGTCAGAAAGAGCTTGGTATTTGCGCATAGGTACTTGGAGTCATTTACGCCACCCCCGTGTCTTGAGTTTCGCTGTCTTCTAACGAGCGCTTACGCGATTGAACAGTTCGGAGAACGTCTCTGTATTAAAATGCTTATTTGAGTATTTAGATTTAAAACAAACACTTATATTTACAGCTGAAGTCTGTTCCTTCAATAAAGATGCCCAACTTTTGCTTTGTGTTTCCTGTTCATGCTTCAGTTCTAGAATATTGACTTTCCTTCGTACGTAAGATAAAATATCCCACAGGGACTAAAAGATAAAGTTTTTATACAATACAATATACATTACATTGAAAGTTAAATATATTATAATTACAAGATGATGCACGAATTTGTAATCATTCAGGATTAACCACTGTCTGAACCGTTGAAGATAGTGAACATTAATGGAACATGGTAAAGTGTATAAAAGGTACTTTTGGGTTGATTCAAGTTAGTTCTATGATACATAAACGCAGGCACGTTAACTATGTAGTATATAACTAGTAACTAGTACATGCAAATACAGTGTTAATTACTTACGCATTGAATTTGGAACCCTCTTCTGTTTGGACGCTTGTCGGCTTGTCCTCTCTGTTACGCTAACTCAACACTCGATGATAACAAACATCAGTAGCAGTCAGTCACTGTTAACTATGTGTACTATCCGATTAATTAACTGTAACAGGCTAGAACTATATAACGGTCCTAATACTAACTCAACTGATGATCCGACACAACACTCAATCTTGGCTCGCAGTCACAATCACAAATACTATTCCGTTGTCCGTTGACCGAGGAGAGAAAGGGAGCACGCGCACTCTATCATGCATTGGATTGGACGGATACGGCGTGCGCTAATCGTTAGTATGTCTTTTCGATTTTATCCTTTATATTTAGTATACTACTATACACTACTGACAACTGTATTATTTACCTGCCAAACTCTTTCTAGTGTACTAATCACTAGCTGCGCATTTAATATGCTAATCTGGTTCTTAAACACAGCCAACCATTATTATGCTGAAATAGCAAAGATTAGCAAATACTGGGATACGTAATGCTGCCAATATGTGATGACAGTGAGCGTACTAGGCAAGAACTCAGTTTAGCAGCGTTCAGTATTGTGTTTTACCGGTCACTGATATACTAAACATTGCCAAACTATGCTGAACTTGAGTGTGGGAACATGGGGGCAGAGGACTGTTGGGGGCCAAGCACAGCCAATCCCATTCGTGCGCTGAAGTGGGGCTTAATTTGATATTCATCGAGATAGTAGAACTTGAATCGGGTTTAAACAGGCCAAGTGTGTCGGGCGGTGCTGAATTTAATTTATTTAACACAATAGCACATAAATCTGTTTTGCCCGGGTCCAGTCGTGCCTGCGGCGCTAATTCAACTTCTTTCGGAGCATAACGCTCGGATCGGACTAAGACGGGTCTAGTGGTACGTCGAAGGTTAAGATCCATATCCATAATTCCATGGGACCTCTAGATTCAGTACAAGCCAGGGAATCAGAAACCGTTGTTGTGGTCAAATTGACACCAAGTGACACTTGACACTCACTCTCACATGACGAGGGGTCAAATCACTAGTCAAACCATATATAGTTGCATTCCTACAAGGCCGGCCGGTCATTTTCATATTCTACATGACATAGACGGTTTGGGTTGACATTTTGGGGTCACAGGTGTTTTAAATCATGTTTTCCATTCCATTGTGTGTTATAAGTAAGGACCGGGTTTAAAGTTCTTAAAAATCCCTGTTTAAGCTGCTTCAAAAGCTCGAAAAAATGGCCAAAAAAGCTCGAAAAACTT
>JAQFZY010000820.1:0-21047 GCA_034696285.1 Hypogastrura burkilli | reverse complement strand
ACGCCGGCTCAATGTCAGTAGGTGTCCAAGGCCCGAGTCGTGGAAAATAGCGAGGATCCTCCAGGTTGTCGTGAATTCATTCTTCTATCCGTCCAACTTGTGTCTGCGTCTGGATCTTCGAGTAGTACTTCGGCTCCTGACAGTTGAAGAAGGCTCGGTGTCCGTTCGTGCAGTCTTTAACGTTTCCAAACTGATATCGGAATGCAGGCTCCTCGAGACCAGCGAGCTCTTTTATAGGCCCCGACTGGCTCAACAAAATTGGAGCTTGGGTCCCTTAAAATAGCATAATGTCTCCGTGTTATTGGAAGGGTACCTGTTGACCATCAACCAATCAGCGTCGGGGTCAAGCCGATCCCTTCATTCCGCAGCATGCTATTTCCCTTGCGAGGGGCCAACTTTTAAGCTGGGTTGGGTTGCGGCCCTAAGGATAGCCTATTCCTCTATGTTGTGAGTAGGGCTTCAGCCTTCGACCAATCAGCGTCCAGAAACTCGGGTGATCATGCCTTTCACCGTGTGAAATGTACACGTTAGCATGGCTGGGAGTAGGACCAGTCAACGAAGAGACGGCAGATACATTTTCCCCTGGCATGCCTTTCGCTTTTAACTCGCAATGTTGGAGCATGGATCTTCGCTTCAGCCTCGGGACACAAAGCCGACCCCCAAAGCTTCTTGCATGCTATTTCCATTGAACTGGTCCCTTTAGCTTACTTTTGGATCTAAAATATCCTAAACATTTTATAAACTGGTCTTACTTTATCGCTATACCTAACCTATACTATGTACATACATGAATGCATACGTAAGCCGCAGATCCCAGGTCTCAAATTCCAACTCGTTCGGACAAAGTGTACCGGGATCGGACTCCTTTCTCACAATACTTTGCTTTTGCTCGGATTATTGTGGAACAATAGGAACCCAACACAATCGTGTTCCATAATGTCAGATACGTTGACATGTACATTTTCTCGGATGGCGGGATGATGATGACAAGATACAAGAAATACAGGTTATGTCCACAATTTGACCCGCTCATCCTTGACATTGTAACTCGTCAGTTAACTGGTCAAATCAGATTATGTTAGATAGATCAGCCATATTATGCATGCCAGGATAAAATCGGGAAAATTTTAAAATAAGCTGGAACATTCTCCTATAACTTCTTCGCAATGTCTTCTTTATTTTTCTAGTAATAGTTTAAAATTAGAGCAATGCTTCTACATACATAGTACCTCAGACCATTCTGTTTTCACACAAAGTGCCGAATAATATAGCTGCGCTTCCTCGAATAACTCCGTATTATATAATATAGTCAAATATGAGTAGACACGGATACGTTCTGATTTGTAACTAGGCTCTGAGTGAATTGGATCTTCTTCATTAATAGGCATAATGTACTTGCATACCTACATAGAATAGGTGAGGGACTTGCTTAGAAATAGAAGGCATTATTTTAGCCTCCAAATCGGGGTTGAGATTGATAGACGAGTTAAAAATTAAAAGTTCCGCTATTTGCTCCCTAATTGGAACCCCTCCATAAAAGGAGAGGATTGGATTGATTGGTGAGCTAGACGAGAGAACAAAGGTCATGACTCTTAATTGGAGGACAATCTGGAAAAAGAACCGAGTTAACTGACCGAGTGGATTCTGTACAAGATTTGGCAAGTTATTTCCTTTCTTCCTCCCTTATTGTACAATATAAGTGGAGAGGACGGAAGTGAGGAATCATGTTCCCAAAAACAATCAAGACGCTCAATCTCTCCACGTCCTCTTTGATCAAGTCACGGAAGTCCGTTCGGATTTAGACTTGACCCCGAGATTGAGATTGACTAAGAATAGGCAAGGCACTTCCTCAAACTGGATCGGGAAAATGACTTTACATACGAACCTGGCACCTACAATATTCCGTCATTTCCATTCAGTATAGGTACATTCTGAACTACTTACTATTTAGTAGCTCAATATGGAGTATATTCAAGGCCTCCTGTGCTGTCTTTAAACTTTAACTTGTGTAAAACTGAAGCTATACAATTAATTTAGAATTGACTGTGATGAGTCTAGCCAAAGTGAGTCATTAATCAACGCAGTAGTTAAAATCTTAGTTAGGGTTCAATATTTATACAAATAGGGACAGACAAAAGATGAGTCTACAACCTTACTTCATATACAGAATACAGACCCAGAGCTTTGGTTGTTTCTGGATCTCCTTATTCTAAATCTCCAGTTGTCCATAATAAAAGAACAGTCAACACTTGGATTAATGTACTCGGACTAAGCTTTAGGAGTCACACTACAGTAGAAGTATGTATTTTGTATTGAAATAGGAATCATTAATGATGATGATTGTTGGTTCCAGTTACGCCCTTACACAGTAAGAGTAAGCGAATAAAAGAATTTTACAAATGAGACGAATGTGATGGAATCATCTAAATTTGAAAGGAGTTGGAAGTAGAAGCAATGATTGGTCCTCAACAGTTTTTACAAAAGACTCTTCTAACTTAAGAATCGTAAATATTTGGCCTCATCACTCAGGTTTAGATTGATTATACATTTGCATAGATTAGGGGGCCTCTGAAGGAGCGAGCTGGAAGCTAGCTGGAAGCAGAGTCTTGGACAAGGTCAGGACTGGGAAGACTTGGGTTCCAAGTTCAGACAAACTCTATTTCTTATAACTGATTCCTACTCATTACTTCGATGTGGAGCTGAATTTCCGGAACTAAGACGTTTGGAAGAGAGGACTGTACAGAGGACTCTGGTTTAGTTTGCGGGAGCTACGTAGTTGGCAGGGAGCATTCCCCTCCTTCCTGTCCGCTGTACAGTTCCTGTCATCCATCCCTCGTCCACAGCCGTGCAGTTGATGATTAGATCCCCGTCCCCGAAACTGACTTCGTCCATGTCCTGAGCCTCGTAGTCGTAGAGTGCCCGATAGCAGACTCCGTTGCTCAGGCTCTCAACGGGCACAGAACGAGGATGGGCCTGACTCTGCTGCGGGGCCATCCCTCCACCCATCTGACCCCGACCTCCAATTCGACCCGTCTGCAACACAGAGACCAAGGCATAAGAATCATAAGACCCAGTCACAGCGTACTACGACCACATCCCACCCAACCCCCTAACTCCACTTCTGTCTACAGACAAAACGGATCCTCCTAACCTAACTATTCCTCCCTCTCTCACTTCTTCGTGACAACTAACTGAGCCCTACTAGCCAACTATGTATGTACATAGCTACTCAAGCAGAGCCAAGTCATAAAGATAGCAAGTATTCTCTGACGGAATGCGGAAGAAGAGAACCAGGATTCTCAACTCATCTTAGCAAGCCTCAATTCGGTTCCGGAGAATTGTCAATCTAATTTATAACTTTGGTCCCAGGAGACAAGCATACAGAGCCTCATTATTGGAGAGGCCCGTCAAGAAGTGGACGTACTCAGGGGTATGAGCGTAATGAGGATGTCGTACTTACGTAGAGTTGGCCTAATTAATGAGATAAGAGTAGTAGTCTGGCTTGAGCTCCTTACCGGCCCGCTCCGTTGAGGATCCAGTGATCCGAAATAGTTGTTAACTGGATCATAGTCCGCAATGGAACCAACTTTCCGGGACGCATTGGCGTTAACTAATGAAAGAGAATGAGGGGAATTAGTGTTTATTGTCCGCCATGATGGTCTTCCTCATGACCTATCTGACCTATTGAGGGGCTGAGGTATTACCTGGGGCTGTTCCGTCTGAAGAGTAAATGAGATTGGGTGCCCCTCGGGCGGAGTATGGAGATGGATTGTTCGCGACGCCCGCGTTCATTTGTTGTTGATGCTGTGGAGAAGTGAATAGTGTCTGATTCTGGTGTCCAGAGTGTCCAGTCCGCTGTGGTTCCTCCTGCTGGTAGTTGTTGGTCCGACTGTAGGCGGAGTTGTTGGGGGCTGAGGGGGGTGGTCCGTATCGCTGTGTGTTCGAGCTCGGGGGCAGAGGCTGTGAGGTCGGGACCGAGGACAGCTCCTCCAAGTAGGACGGACTCTTGGACGGAGGCCCAATCCCGTTGCTGTTCTGGTCACCTTCTCCGGTCAAGTTCCGCTTTGATTCCATCACGGACTTCTTCTCCAAGTCACCGTGATACGCAACGTTGCTAATGATCTTCGTATTCGCCTTGATCCGAAGGGACTCGGGATCATCCGTCACTGCAGTGAACTTACCTTTCGACTTCTCAAACTCCGCGTGGTAGGCAGCCTGGAAGGTCAACCAAAGAAGAAACCAGTCAATAGGCACAATGTAAATGTACAAAAGAGAAAGGCAGAAGACAAGGAATTCCAAATACACCGAGCCTAGTAATACAGAATGACCTTCAACTTAGCCGGCAGCTTTAGACCCGACAAGATATTACTCCTCTTTGACAATTATTATGACTACATATATTTAAATGGTAGCACTTACGTTGGACTGAATCTTTGTATTCTCTTGAATCCTCTTCATCTCAGGCGTATCAGCAACTGTTGTCGCTTTGGCTTTCGGTATGTGTCTGTGTGTGTGTATAGAAACAAATTACAAGCTACACAACACTACTATGTATTACATAACTACATATATGGAGGAAACTGAGATACAGACAAACGGAATCTAATATTTGAAGGAACAGAAGGTCAGGCTCAGCTCAGGAGCTGTTATCCACTACGTTCCACCTCTTCAAGGTCAGATAAATGGGACGTTTAGAAAGGATAAGTAATATCTGGGAATGGGGACTTACGCTTCGCAGTATGGCAACTTGTTGAATCCCTTATACGTTTTCATGTTGAGGGTCATCCCGCACTCGTGACATTTGAAGCACCCTTTGTGCCATACCTAAAACAAAAAAGGGTTCAGTTATTTAATATTTATATCTTGCCAAACTCAGTAATAATATTCCGCGTATTATGCATTTTTTCATACTCCGTCTAATTGGGACGACGCTTAAACGGGACCTCCTACCTAATTTGCTGCTTTAGCGTGTCCCGTTTCCCATTTAACCGACTTAGTCTGTAGTCAGCGCGGGTTTGAGTGAGGCTGGAATGAGGGATTAACCCCATCAAGCTTATGCCTAAACTTGTTATACACCCAACCAAATTAAAAACAAACGTCAAAAAAGGACGGATGTATTTTGAGTAAACTTTTACTTTGGGTATATGAACCTAAAACCCTTCATTTTTTAAACTTAGAACGAAATTCCTTCGACTCCAAATCCAAAACAAAAAAGAGCTAATTGTAACTAAATACTTGACTGATCATAATAATAATATGGTTCTCAGTTTTGAGTCTTCACCATTCATGTCATGTCATGACTCATCCATAACTCAGAATCATCAAACTCAATTCCCCACAACTGGGAATGGGACAGGGAATCATACGGAAAGATCCTCCCACCTCCAACAGCTACCTTTCACTTCCCAATCTCTAAAGGATGTCATAAACAAAAAATGCTTACCGAACTTCCCACTTACTTCATGAAGTGTCTTTAATCTGACTCAATATGCTTGAACATCTTTTGCCTTATTCTGCACTACTCTGAGTTAATACTAAGTAAGTTGAGATCCATAAATTATAGTTTTTCTGTTCTTGTTGTGAGATTTACCTTATCAAGGCACTTGAGTTCTTCTAAGGGGTAGACTGATTTCGTACACTTGGCACACGCCTTACTCATCTTTAAGCTGCTGGCTCGGAATGTCAGCAAATGGGATAGACTAAATCTTTGGTTGGCTTGATAGGTGCTGAGTTCAGGATATGGAGTAGAAGTCGCTAATTTCGTATCTTGTCCTCCTTCCCTTGCGTAATGTATCAGGTCATTTCCAGAGAACTCGAGCAGCAGAACGATACAATTTTCATAAAACTCACAGAGCTTTGGACGAGCACTTCTAACTTTGACCTCCCGTGATCCCGGATCTAAAAAGTGAATTAAACAGTCAGAGTCTTCACCAACAGTACAGAACCTTGTAATTTGGATTATTAGGATTATGAGGAGGCGTTGATGAGGTTTGGTCAGGCCAGGCTCAAGGTCAACACTCAAGGTCGACATGAAGAAAAGGTGAGGAAACGAGACTGAACTCAAGCTCTTTGACTCTTATAAATATCTGAATCGAGGAGGTTTCACAATTCTGGGTTAAATAAATGAATGTTTAAAAAGTACCTGCGTCGCTGTGTCGTCTCACCTCAGTTCTGAGTCAGAAGTGAAGCTGGCTGGCGTAAGTAGTCGTATGTTCCTTTGTAACAATGTTGGTTTGGGTGGACAAGAGACTGGAGACCACGGAAGAAGGACAGAGGATGGTTTGCGGTTGAGTATTAATTGTGGAACTGAATTGGAGTGAGTGGTCAAGTGAGTCTGATTGACTGAATGGATGGAATGTTCCTCCGTCCGTCCGTCCTCAGCTCACAAAACTCTTTTTTAGCTTTTAAGGAGAGTGGACTGCTGAGGGAGGGACTAACGACGTAACAAGGGAAGAGGATGAGAGATACATAGAAGTGTATGAAGGAGCAGGAGTATAGTATTAGCAGATTAGCATAGTATGTACGTAGTAATACATACATAGGACCTACGTATCTACTCTACGCCCTACGTAGTGAAGGTTGAGGCTCGAGGGAGAAATTCGAGAAGGAGTATGAGCAGCCGATCCAGAAAGGGAATCAACCGTTCTCAACGGGAGTAACCAAGTAAGTGCACAAGGAATATCTTACTTTTGACCCCAACCGCTCCATCAGGAATCCACCTCCTTATGAGAACCCAACGAAATTGGATACTAGAACTTAGTCCGTCCGTCATCTTCACCATTGACCTCAACCACCGAGCACTCTTCCATTTTATGATAAAAGTATTACTGACGGTCTTCACTGAAGATCTGATCACCTTTATGAAAATCCTTAAAGCCTGGGAATGCCCACGAGCACATACCTAGTTGTCACTCTCCTCAACAATTCTGGATTTTTCTCAAACATTCCTGCTTATGACCCCGGATGCTGCTATATTCTGTACCATTGAAATCAGTTCCAGGTTAACATTTGAGCTGTTAAGCTTCCAGGAATTCCAACTTAGAGTTCGGACAGTACTACACATACATAGTTTAAACTTAACATAGACTGGTAATAGTATAATGTCATTATTCAAGAACGAAGGGCTACTTGCCCAACCGCAGTGACAAATGTCCCTCAATCAAGGATTCAGGTGTTGGAGGTAGACATGATTCTCGGGACCATCTGGCTACATGGTTAAGGGCAGAGTGAGAATTGTGACTCCAGCTAGCTGGACCTCCTACTCTTTGGGAAAACCCCACGACGGCTTCCAGGATTAATTGGTATACCTTGAATACTTGAGTATGAGCAGTAGCACCGACAGAGAACAGAGACAAGTATACAGAATCGGATCCCGAGATTATGATAATCAAAACCAGCTTTCAGCAGCTTGGGACCAAAAGGTGTAAAAGACTTACTGAAATTCAGCCTTGAAAACTTTGACATAAGATACTCTGTACATGTATATAACATAAACATGAAATTGGGTTCGGGCAAGGCTCTCGCATCATTTGAATAGAAATCCTTTTATTGAAGCAAATAATTTATTGACAGAGTTGATTTTGAGATAGGTGACGGTGTGGGTTTGAATGGGAGAAGGGTCATGAGAATGTAGGATAAGGGGTCAATGAGCCTTTGGAATTCAGAAAGGAGCCTCCTCCAACTCTTAGTGTATAGAGCCCTTAATATGAATATGAGGCGTATGGAGTGTTGTAGGTCAGAGTGGCCACGGCTGGGGAAACGCCGGAGTAGTGATGATGGACTGGGGCAGCGGCGTATGCAGCATGATGGACTGGGGCAGCGGCATAGGCTGCATGATGGACTGGGGCAGCGGCATAGGCCGCATGATGGACGGGGGCAGCGGCATAGGCTGCATGATGGACGGGGGCAGCGGCGTAGGGTGCCGGGGCGTATGCCTGGTGAGCGTAGGCTGCCGGGGCGTATGGTTGATGAGCGTAGGCAGCCGGTGCGTATGCCTGGTGAGCGTATGCGGCTGGGGCAGCATAAGTCTGCGCAAAGTGGGGCTGGACATGGGCAAAGTCATTCGTGACCCGGGTGTCGGTCTTCTGGACGTAGGAGTGCGGAGAGGACACCGACTATCAAGACAGAGAGGATTCGGAATTAGAGATCAAAGAGAGGCTGACTCAGAGTTGGAAATAGTCTTACCTTGGAGTACTGTGAGACTGAGGAGAGTCCTCCGAATCCACGGACCGTGTTCTCGGCCTGGAGCCCGACGTGGACGGCCTGGACAGAGGCAAAGAGAGCCAGAGCGAGGAGAGCCTATAGCCATAAACGGGATTTTGTAGAGTTTAGAAGAATAGGAAATAGGCTCGGACTTAGTGAGTGGCTCAATTGGTCTGAGTTCAACTGGAATTGAACTCCGCCTCCGCCTTGTATCGAGTACTTGTAAATTACCTTTCCGATCATGTTGAAGTTTGTTTTGTGAGGGCTGATTGGTGAGGTCGGTTCTTGATTCCACAGTAGTTGGGAAGTGAGTGATAGTTGTGGGACTAGCTCTGCGTCTTATTTATACGAACTGAAACTGATCTGGATTGGAATGGAGGAATCGAGTATGCCGTCATAATATGTAGTATGTAAATAGTAAATGGTGGGAGACGCTGAGGCCGGGCCTTACGCATTCTCCATGTTCCTAAACGTCGTCGTAGATATGGAAGGGCGTCTTTATGTCTTAAAGTCCTTATGACCCCCCTCGCCAAGCACGTTCATTTCCCTTTGTTTTTGGACAGACCTTATTATCCAAGACCAAGGCATTTCCCTGCCTCTGTCTATTCGGCTTCTACATACATAGTAGTGCCTAGTAGATGATCCCAATTGATAGAGCCCGATAATTGGTCCAACTCTTGGTAGTGGTCTCCTTACTCCTGCTATCTATCTATGTACAGTACATAGGAAGTACATAGGTACATGCCTCAATAGTTGGTAATGGACATGGGCTCACTTGCCCAAAAATCACTTCTCTTTCCCAATCTGAGCCAGCCCATAGCTCCGCACAAATTCCGAAGAGGTCGAAGAGGTAGTAGCTCATAGCTCAATCAAAACAAGAACCCTTTTTCAATCCTTTCACTTTCAATCTTTGAGTATCCACTTGATCAAGTATTCCACCTATTTAGTCAGCTGTTGAGCTGGGACTAATTATCCCAACCAAGCCCCAATTACTTTTCCTCTACTTATTATGCCGGATTGACATTTGGAGACTCGACCTTGGACACGTCCCACCATCAAATCATGGAGCTTGAGCTAAATCCTCGCATTCAAAAATGGCTAAAAATGGCTGAAAAGAGGAGCTCCTCTCATCCTCCTTGTCCCCTACTCTTCGCCGACTTCAACTTGGACCGTGTCTTTATTCAAACTTTCCTCCTGTGGGTCATAAGCGGATTTTGAGAATGACAACGGCGGTTTGAGTTCATGTAGTTCTACGCTTCCATGATCCAATGGATTCATGCCATGTGCTACGTCTTCCCAGTTTCCCATTTCAACTCAGTCGGACCCTTTTGTTGCCGAGCAAGAATGAGATCGAGACGTATGTATCGACGTAGTAAAAGGAGGGGCGTGAGAGTCCTTACGCAAATACAAAGGATAGCTGAGAAGGGAATTAGGAGTTATCCAATATCTCTATTGACTGAGGCAGACGTGAGAGGCCTTAATAGCCGCCGCTGGGCTGACAGCGGCTGACAGGAGATCCAAGGGAATGAGACCCTCCTGGGCCTCAGCTATAGACAGAACGACAGAAGCACAAATGTTACTCTCACTCTAATCCCAACACAAAATCCAATATAAGTTAGTTAATGGAGAAAGGCCGCCGGCCGGCCTTCCAATCCCAACTTCAACTACTACGTAGATCGTTGATCCAATGACATTTAGATAGGAAATCTCTATCTAGGCTAATTATTTGAGAGGTTGGGTGTGGACCGGCTCCTATCAATTACAGAACTACGGACTGCCTACGGACTCCCAATCCTTCCTATTTAATTGGATTATTGGGGAGGGCGTGACTGGTTCTCTTGACCACTCTAAGGTCGGTCCCAGGTGGTCATAACTAGGAGAAGGGCTTCTTGGCAAGAATAAAGGGCTCCTAATGAGTGGGCACGCCCAACCCTACCAAAATAACAAAGTTTATTTATCATTGAGTCCCTCTCAACATCATCGTAAGCATTCACAGCACGGGAGTCGTATTACCAAGAAGGAAGCCGCACCTCCCCCGACTCTACCATCCATCTATTACGTACTAACTACATAGCTACATATGTACTAGTCGTAAGGAATAGTAATTACATTCAAAATATCCTTAAGCTTAAGTAAATAGTTAACTTCATGTATACTTCTCTTCTGAGGTTAGTTAGGTTGGACTCTTGTAACTTGTAAGGGGCTAAGATGACTTGAGCATGAGATTGAGACTCTGAGAAAATGGAGGACTCAACTAGTCGTCGTCATCCTCTGAGATCTCTTCCTCCTCGTCGTCCATCTCTTCGTACGTCGTTCTGGCCTTCCCCTGGAACCGCGTCCTCCGACCCCCTTCATCTCCACCTACACAAGAGAGACGGGTCATAGGTCATGGGTCAAGGGGACTCGGGTCCAACTACTACAACTCACCTTTCTTCCTCCTTGTTCCGCCGGACCTCCGTTTGGGAGGTCGTCCTCTCCTCTTCCCCCTATCACTGTCCTCCTCCTCCTCGTCCTCTGACTCCTCCTCCTCCGTCCCAGACGTGTCAGGCTGGTAGTCGTCCTGCTGGACCTCCTTCAGATTCACAAAGGGGTTCTTGGTGGCGGCTGTCCGCTGTGGGTTCTTCCTGGGACTCCGCTGGACTCCGTCCGGAGAGTTCCGGAGTGTGCGGCGGGTCCGACTGGGACTGGCCAGACTCTTCCGCGGACTCTTCTTGGGAGGCTCCGAGTTCTCTTCCTCCTCAGTGTCGAGACGGAGTCTCTTGGCCCTTCCTTGTCGCTGGGAGGCGACTCGGGCTGACCTCTTCCTTGGATAGCTCCCCTCCTCACTCCATTCACTTTCCTCCTCTTCTTCTCGCTTGAGAACTGGCATCTGGGCCTCCTCATCGCTCTCCTCAAACTCGTCCTCCTCCTCACTCGGAGGCTCCTCCTTAATGACCGGAATACTGCTCCTCGTCGTGTACTTGATCTTCCCCTTCTTCAGCTTCGGAACCGGAGTCCGCTTGGAAGGACTTGGAGTGAGCTGTGGCGGAGTCCTCCTGGCCTTGGGACCTCCCTCCTCCTCCTCCTCATCTGACTCTATCCGGTTCCTCTTGATGGGTCGACTGGGTCCGGGTTGGGGATGATGGACGGGACTTGAGGAGGACCGATGCCCATTGGAAGGACCAGGCTTCCTCTTCTTCCCTGATCGTCGTGGCGGTGGAGAGTGTGTGTGCGTGGAGCGACGCTTCCTCCGTCGCTTGTCATGGTACTCCTCCTCGTCGGCCTCCAGTTCCTCCTCCTCCTCCTCCTCGCTCCACTCCACCTCCTCCTCATGCGTCACGTAAGGGTTCCGGCTCGCTGCAGTCCGCTGCGGATTCTTCCGAGGACTCTCGAGACTCAGCCTCTCTGACCAACTGGTGGTCCTGGAGGAAGTACGCCTGGCCTTGGACGGACTCCCTCCACTGCCCTTCGCCCGCCTCCCTCCCGACTTGGACTTCTTGCTATGCTTCCAGTCCTCGATGATGGGACGAATGTGGCACTCAAAGAGTGCCTTCAGGCGCAAGGTCATCAGGTGGATCTGGAGGGAATAAAAAGGAGTTCAGGACAATCCACGTCCATTCCAGAGCATGCCGATCTGAGCTAGTAATAATAATGGGGGCCTGACCGGGGAGTGCTTGTCCGTGTTGAACTGCTTGGAATTTGCAAAGATGAGGAGAGCATCCTTTGAGAACTCGAGTGGGCTGGCGTAGTTCCCGCCCAGGAGGTCCTCCTTGATGCTCTGGAGGTCCATTGGCGTGTCAATCTGTTGGTAGTACTCGGGATATCGGACTATGTCGACTGGCTCCTTGAACGGAGTCGCATCTCGACAGTTCCACATCTTCATGAGGAGCTCCTTGCATCGTTCGTGCCAGGGCCGACTGGACTCGTCACTCTCTCCGCCACGACGACGACGCGGCTTCCCGTTCTCCTGCAAACACCCAAGATCAGAGTTGAGGAAAAATGGATCTAGTCCATGAAGAGCCGGGAGGACCATTGATCTACCTTCTGCTTGAGGCGGGAGCTGGACCGAGCCATCGCAGAGGAAGGGCCTGGTTCTGGCTCCTGCCTCACTGCCTCCCTCGACGACCCCTTGTTCACCCGCCTCCCTTCCACCCCGACGTCCGAGGAGTCCCATTGGAAGTTCTTGGACAGATGGTGATACTCGGCCGTAACTCGACGGTCACTCTGACACAAGGGATCCCTAAAAGCCCGCCATAAAAAAGAACAAGAATTAAGCTGGGCTAATCCAACCTATGATGATTGCTGGAATTGGCTGAGGAAGGGAGCTTACGTGCTGAGACGAATGCAGAGGTCTCGGATGATCCGAACTTTCTTCACAATCTCTGTCCTTGGCTGATTGAATGTCTCCGTGTTGAGGGCAATGTACTTGAGGTCAAACTTGAGGGCATCCAGCCGTCGATAGAACCGATTCTCGAGGCGAGCCTTAACTGTTGAGAGGTCAACGGGGTACTCAATATTGTAGGCGTACTCGGGATAGGCATTGAGATCGACTGGGGTCAAGAAGGGCTCTGCAATGCTCAGGTTCATCACTTCTCCGATCAGCCTGGCTATCCTGTCACACTCGGCATCGTGGTGGCCATAAGGCGGCCAGTCCTGCGGACTGACCTCGTACAAGCCCGACCGTTGGTCTTCCTCAGAGGCCTGGATCTCGTCATCCTTTGCCCCTTCCGGGCTATCTGTCAAGTACATCCAAGAATTGGTTCTCAATAGTGAGCTCTTGAGTTGCTGAATCGAGGATGCTAATAGGGAACAAGGTAGTAGTGGAGTTCTGACTTCCTTGAAATGACCTACCGAATGCGTCTGGGATCACTTCAATGTCCCATGGACTCAGGAGCTCCACATTCTCATTGTCCCAGCTAATCTTGTACGTGAGGAACTTGGAGTCAGGGAAGTCAGGATGGAGTGGCTGAACGTTCTTGATCGTGCCCAGCCACCACTTGTCGTCAATCAGGCATCGGAACCTGGAGGAGCGGGATTAGAATTACCTAAATAACTGGGCGAGGAGGGAGCAGCGGTCTAAATCAATGGGCTCTTACCTGTCTCTCACGTTCCAGTTGTGGAGGGACTTGTTGTAGAGTTGGCGGAGAATGAGGAAGTCCACCACATTGGTCACATCATGATAGACGACGTTGTTGATCTTCTGCCCAGTCGGCTCCCCGCTCTCCCACTCTGTCACTTCCACTTTCAAAGAGACGAGGCGGGGTGGCTTGAGCTCAAACTTGATCCCTACAACACGAACCGGAACTTGGGCCTTTGAAGAGAAAAGAATGGGGAGGATGAGGAGGCTCTTTCTACAATCAATCCCTTTCCTTCATCAATGGGCCGGAAGTACTAAGGAGTTAATTTACCTCCAGATTCGGATTCACGTTCCATGGGAGGCTCTTGATGAACTTTCTAGACATTTCGTAAATCTTCTCCGTCTTGACCTGCTCAATGTACATCTGATGCCCTTGCCTAATTACGTAATCACCAGAGACGTAGAATCAGTATTATGTATAAATGGCTCTTGGAAGGGAAGCCAGAATATTCCTGCTCCTTCCCAACCTCTATAGCTCACCTAAAATAGACCAACTCGTCTCCGAGCTGGGGGAAGTATGGGAACTTCTTGGGAACCTGGGATGAGAGCCACTCGGATGGGCGATAGATGGGCGGGATCTCATCAAGGGCGTTCTCGTCCACAACAGCCTTTTGTTGCTGAATAATATGGAAGGGACATGAGGGGAGTTAGGCTAAGGAACTATTATGGAGTGACCCTGAAAAGAAAAAGATGAGCGGGCGGGACTTACTGCTCTCCTGGGCCGAGCCTTAGGCTCCTGCTTCATTGGCTTCGTGATTTGGGAAGACGGGCCAGGGCGCGGGTCACGGTAGTCCTCATCAGAATTGTTGTCACTGTCATTGGGCCTAGCTCCAGTGAAGGCGTCTGAGAGGTTCCGATTGGGCCCTCGCTTCTTCCCACCATTGGGCGCAGAAGGGGGCGGAACGGTCTTCTTGGGCGTCCCAGACGCAGGCCCGTCCCCCCAATCAGAGTCCGAGAACTCGGACTCCGAACTCGAGGGCCCAGACACGTCGGAGCTGGAGAAGGATGACTCGGAAGAGGCTGAGGAGTGGCCGTTCTGAAAGGAACAGATTCAATTTGATCCAGACATGCTCAATTACTTTATAGGAAGTAGTATTAGGTTTGAGGTACCTACCTCGGGCTCACTGTCCCGCCGTGGAAGGACGAGTCTCCTCCTCCGCGGGGCGGCTGTTGGGGTCCTAATCTGCCTCCGAGGCGGGACCCGCTGGGGCATAGAGATCTCCTGTTGCGGGGGGTTCGGGATTGGGACTCCTTCTGCCTCCGCCGCTCGCTGTTCCTCCTCTTCTCGTCTTCGCTCGGCCGCCTGAGCAGCCAAACGACGGAGTCTCCGTGACTTGATCTGTCGATTCGTGACGCTGTCAGTCGGGCAGATCTCCGTCACATTCGTGTCGAGGCGGGAATGGGCCGGAGGGCTCTTGACTCGGTGCTCCTGGAAATGTCCTTCCTCCTCATCACCGTGCCCGTGCCGGACTTCCTCTGAGCGGACGAGGAGTGCCCGAGAGATGGGCGGCACAATGACCCTGTTCCTGAGGCCTGTCGACCCCGTCGTCTGCCAGTTCCCTCGACTCTGTCGCACGCCCTCAACGTCACCGCTCCGTCGAAAGGCAACTCCGCGCAGATCATTCGGCCGACTCCCTGGAATCAACAATTACATGCTCACATACAATTACGCCTCACCCACCACCCACCACACACTCTTTCCGCCTAGTCTTAGACTCTCACCCTCCTCGGGATGGACGGGAGGACCACCACTCCGACGAGCCATCCCACGATGGTCAATTGGGATATTCCCTGAACCAAAGGTCTCTACTATTAATTGGGCCGGCCTTCCATTGCCAAAAACAGTACAGATCCTCCTCTCCTTACCTTCATCTTCGGGATTCTCGACTGGGACGCCCTGCTGAGCTGCCAGCTGAGCAATCATCTGGTCAATGTTGCTCCTGGCATTGATGGGAATGCCCTCAATCACTTCGGCCTGTCCGCCAGGAGCCACAGCAACGTTCGGAACTAGTTGCTCATCCTTACAGTCTTCTCGGCCGGGGACGAGCCTCTGCAGTTCAGGCGAATACGGGTTCCCGTCCATGTTGACCAGGAAGGGCGGCGGCATCAAATGAGGGAGGACTTGAGTCTGCTCATCCAGAACTGAGTTCGTAATGGCATCCGTGGTCAAGGGCCTGGGAAGTCAGAGAAAGCTGAGAGCCTGGTTCTCGGATCCACCGAATCTGCCAACCTACTCCGTTACCAGCCTCCGCCGCTCATACCACCTTACGCCGCCGCCTTACCTATAGTCCGTGTGAAAGAAGAGCTCTCTGGGCAGCCTTCCGAACTTCTGATTCTCCGTCGCATTGAAAATGAGGATGTGGCCGTGAGAGTCTGTGGCGGCCAGTGAGAGTCCGTCGGAGGACCATTTGGTGTCAAAGACGGCCCCCTGCCCTTGCCCCTCCTCCAGTGCGTTCATGTACTCGAACACCATTTTCCCGGACTCGGTGTTGGGGTCAGAGAGGAGGCCAATGTCCCAGATGATGATCTTCCCGTCATGACCAGCCGTGCAGACGACTCGAGGATTCAAGGGGTGCGGCTCAATCACGAACGTCTCATCTGAATGATCTCGAAGGACTCGAACCAGACTCCCGTTCTCCGGATTCCAGACCTTGACCAAAAAGTTGGAGATGGCTGTGAGGACAAGACTGTCGTCCGCGTTCCAGGCTACCATTGTGACCCGGAGCTTGAGCCGAGGGTCCAGTGTGCCATCCGGAGGGTCCCTACACAAGTCAAATGATTAGGATCAAGCTGGGAAGACGGAAGTTGTCTGAATTCTGGATTGAATGGGCCTTGGAACTACTGACCCGGTTGCCGGTTTGCTGCATGAGATTCGAATGTATTTCCACTGACTGTACTCGAATCTCCAGACGAGTGCTGTGCCGTCCTTTGAGCCCGAAATGAAGCGGACACCACGGTGAGCCCAGGAAATGCTGTCCACCCGCTCTGCGTGGCACTCAACTTCCAAGACACGCTTCGGCCCTTCGGCGTCCAACATGTGATAGACTCGAACGTTGTTGTCCGCACTTCCGGCCGCCATGAAGATCCCACCCGGCGAGAAGGAGGAGCAAATCATCTGAGCGTGACCCGGCCGCATCCGCTCCTGATAAATCGTGGCCTTGGGCCTAGAACACAAAAATGAGTCCGTGTTGAAGTCCGTGAGGGAAGGGAGGAAAAGTGTGGACTCACTGAAAGACGGCCTTTTTCCTCGGCTCTTCAGTGTAGGCCCAAAAAGCGCAGGAGCCATCCGTCGAGGTTGATGCCAAGTATCGAACTGTGGAACGCGACCTTGGCATTGGACAGAAGAATATTGAGGTGACGTTGCTGGTGTGACCCGTGAGGATTGCTAGTGGGGCTCCCGTGGCCAGACACCAGATCCGAATGTATCGATCACAACTACTGGAGGCAAGGAGCGTGTTCTCCCGATTCACGGCCAAGTCTGTAATCTCGGCCGAATTCCCACGGAGAGTTGCCAAGAGACGCCCATCCTTGGCGCTCCAGATCTTCACTAAATGATCATCAGCTCCCTAGAATGGAAGTCAAGGAATTAGAGGTCGCTCGAGGAGGAGCCGGCTCAGTGCATTTGTCTCGACGCCACCTACCGTAAATATATAATTCCCAGTAACATCGAAAAGCACACAGTAGACGGCCGTTAGGTGACCCAGTGACCTATTTGCCAGCTTGAACCGGGAGTAGAAGTTGGGCTGAATATAATTCCGAGAGAGATCCACGGAGTAGAGCTCTCTCCCGTAGAACCGCTTCCCTGGATATAAAATGAAGGGACGCCGATCATTAAATATTCGAGGCTTCCTCTCAGTTGTCCACCCTAACTATTACCTTCCTACCTAGATTGTTATGAAGGAGAGGATTGAAGGCATGGACTTGAAATCGTGAGTGGCCGAACCCGATACTCCTCTCCCTGCTCTGCGCCCCGGAGGACGGCTGCAGCTGAGCCGAGAGCAAACTCCGCTTGATCTGAATCCTTGAGCTTCCGGTCCAATCATTCTGCCTCCGATCAAACTGCTCAAGTAAGTTCACGAGGTAGCCAGGACCAATATGCCGCAATTTCGAGCTCTGGAAAAAAATTGGATAGAGAAGATGATCATGAGAGGAAGAGGACTGTTGGAACAGGAACGCGGTCATGAAGTCCAGAGGTCATTCCTACAGTAGTCTTCCGTAGTCATAGTTGGTCTTCCGATAGCATTATCTCTAGCGCTAACCACGACATGGTTTCAAGTGTGTCTTTGCTGGATCCGAAAAGTCCTCAACCGAACAAAGAGAATCCTGGCCCAAAAGGCGTAGTTATTCGAGCCTGAGCCATAGACGTACGTGGTGGGCCGTGGCCGTATCTACCGAGCTCGGGTTCTCCCAAACTCCCCTTAGTTACATCTACTATGTACAACATAACATTATTATTAGGTAAGAGAGGCAGAAGGATTGCGCAGAGAGGCTCAAAACTGATCGGAACGCTCCTCGGGTCCCCTTCCTTCCCCTATCCTCCTATTCCAGCTTTGTTCGTACTACTCGTATGTCTACGTAGTAGTGGATCCCTCCAGCTAATAATGGACTTCATCTGGCTTCCTCCCCAACCTTATGAAGGGCAGAAAAAAGGAAGAGATGGCTGGGTCTGGTCTGTAGTAGCTGGTAGTAGTTTGAGGTCTGCCTGGCCTCTCGCTTCTTCTGCCCCTCAGAGTTTCCACACCCGCCTCCCACCCAAGTTCCCTCTATAGTCCGACTATAGTCGACCCCTACAAAATGAACCCTCTCCTCAAAAATATTATTTGGATCCAGTCCCTAAAATTTACCCAAAAAATAAGAACAAAGTACCGGAAATAATTGGAATTATGAGAAAATTCCAAGTCCAGGCTCCCTCCTCCATCTCCCTCAACAACATTCTTAAAAATGGGAAAAGTGTCAAAAAATGAGGTGACCCCAATTAGCGTCCCCTCCCTCCCCCTTCACCCCCACCAAGCATGTCATTAAAATCCCTCCAAATTCCCAGAACCTCATTGGTACTTACGAAGGTCTTGAAGTCCTGCGGGGCCGACTCCCCGAGCCAATTGACACTTTTCGGCAGAATCTGTGGGAAAAAGAGTCAGAATTCTACATAGTTTTGATAGAAAGGGTCTGCCTGCGTGGCCAGGAAGACTCCGCAGAAAACCAAGTGACTATTGTCAATAGACTTCCAGTCACCACGTGGACCTCACACTATCAACATCTCAGCCCATTCCTCCTCCTGACTGACAATCAATTTCTAAGAATAGGACCTAAGAACTGGTGGACTCACCCCATTCCCCTCGATCTCTTCCACGAGTGCCTGTCAAAGGGAGGAAGAAAGGGGGGTCAGTTGAGGCCAGGACAAGGGTCAATCAGCCCTTCCCCAAAGGTCGAAACAATAAGGAGTGGAAGAGGTTACCTGAGCGGCTCGAGAGCAGGGGCCTCCCTCCAAGAACTTTGCAATTAGAAAATAGAGCTCGGAGTTGAGGCTGGATTCTGATGATGAGGATGCCATAATTCTCTTGAGACTGGATACCAGTCAGAGGTCAGCATGCACGGTCAAAGGGTCACCTTCACATTCTCTACTCACCACACACGACTTGGATAACAGAATTTGAGAGAGCTCCGCTTCTCTTGAGTGAAGAAGGTCAACTCGGAGAGTTCTAGCTACGTTAGGCCAGGCTCTTACGGGAACCAAACTCAAGGGAACGTACATGCAATTTAGGCTGGACCCAACTAGATTTGGGCCGAGATCCCACTTGTCCTATTCCAGAGCCAGGCTCCAGCACCTACACTCCACTCCCTACTAATGAAGAGGAATAGGGGAAGTTAGGTCCTAGTTGAAAGTCGCATGTGGACATCATGACTCAGAACTCAGAACTTTTTGCAGGGGAAGAGTTAGTCCCGAGAAGAACCTTCCAGTCCACTCGGCCCTTTCGCTTATCAAATGAGACCCTTCTTTTGAACCAGCCTAGAAATACACAATGTTACTGCATATGTTACGGAATATTCAGGGATCCCGTGGATTACGTATAAAATTTAGACCTATAAAATAAATCTGAAATAGGATCTGTGTTATACTGTAACACAACACTGTAAGGTTCTTCTCTTTCTCCAGTATCTTCCCTCCCCCCTCCGAAATGTCGAAGAAATAGATGTTTACCCTTAATTAGCACAAATTTTCGACTGTGGCGCTAAAGTTGACTTCTTAGACTCAGTTTCTCCGTCATTTCGACCAAAAATCAGGCCAAAAACGTCACTTTTGAGGTGTTTTTCGAAAAACTTCTCCGCCTCCGGTGAATCTAAACATCAGTTCGGCTGGACGGCTGGAGTATCCTGGATTTTTTTTTTGGAACATTCGCACAATTCACGACTACGGTTTCTCTCCATGTATGTGGAATTAAATATTTTAGAGGGAGCGTTAGACATTTGTGTTTTAGCTAAGTTGTGGGATTGTGATAAGTTGCGCTAACATAGGACCCATGTTCCCCTTTGCATTGGACCTAATAATGAATAGTTGAAATGTGATCGAGTCCTTGAGCAGTAGTGACTCAGTGGATGAGAATTAGAAATGGACTTTCACTTAAATAAATAGTCTACTGCTATTTATGTTAGGAGGAGGACTTGATCCAGACCATCATTACTCATCCTGCCTCCGAGTCTCCATCAGTTCTGACACTTTATTATTTTTGTACCTTGTAGGTGTACAAAAAAGAGGAGATAGAATAGTTATTGAACATGCTGCTGCTGCCGGGTCTGTAAAGGGCGGTCCTGCCCCAATTTGAATTTCATCAGCCTCTTTCTATGTATATACATACATACATACATACTACTCTAGCTCTTGCTCTATGTAGCTGTCATGCATCTGTGGGAATAGCCACGTAAGCCAAGTCTCGCCTGTCCTTTTGCCTTTACATAATTAGAACTGGCCGTTGCTAGAAGTGAGTCGGAGTCGGACTGTAGCTTAGGTCAAGCTTAGGTCAGGACTCAGCAGAGGCTCAAAGTTCGTGAGAAATGTCCTGGGTCCGTCAGGATGAGCGGAGTTGGGTACAGAAGGTGGCCGGGAAGGTGCTGACCAAGGGACCCGTCCCGGTCCACGTTGGATTCATCATGGACGGAAACAGACGGTTCGCAGAGAAGTCAGCAGTCCCAAAAATTGAAGGGCATGTCAAGGGGTGAGACAGAGAAAGTAGTCACTCAATCCCTCCCCTCATATGGCAAGTGTCATCCATGAGACCAAAAGAAGGGATGCCCATAACTTTTTTCCATTTTCTGGCCTTAGGTTTGAGAAGTTGGCGGAGACACTCCGCTGGTGCCTTGAGCTCGGGATCACCGAAGTCACCGTCTACGTCTTCAGTATAGAGAACTTCAAGAGACCCCAAGAGGAAGTGGACGGACTCATGAAATTAGCCAAAGACAAGTTCGAACAGTTGCTGGAAGAAGAGTGAGGAGGAAGAGATAATTTATAATATTTAAATAGTATCCATTTAGTAGTATTGTGGCCTTTGGGATCCGTCCCGGTTCTCACTTAATTCTACTAGCCTCTCTCAATTCCTTGCAGAGATAAACTGATGGAGGAAGGCGTCTGTGTCCAGATTGTAGGGGACTGGTCCCTAGTTCCTCAGGACTTGAGGCCACTCATGGCCAAGGCCATGCTCCTAACTCGTCACAACCTTCGAGCCAAACTCAACGT